>VZQC01005930.1:267215-355960 GCA_009823505.1 Rhizomys pruinosus
TCCTTGTTCTCCTGCTCCATCCCCATCCACCCTCCTTGTTCTCCTGCTCCATCCCCATCCACCCTCCTTGTTCTCCTGCTCCATCCCCATCCACCCTCCTTGTTCTCCCGCTCCATCCCCATCCACCCTCCTTGTTCTCCCGCTCCATCCCCATCCACCCTCCTTGTTCTCCCGCTCCATCCCCATCCACCCTCCTTGTTCTCCTGCTCCATCCCCATCCACCCTCCTTGTTCTCCCGCTCCATCCCCATCCATCTTAAGCACCTTTGCTTGCTGGACTCCTTCCTCCCTCTTCTGAAACAGCCCCAGCTTTCACCACAAATGTCTTCCTCCCGTCCTCTCCCCTCTCCTCTCGGACTTCTTTTCCTGTCAGAATCCTCTCTATTCCCATGTGCCATGTATCTATATATGAACTTAAATCTACAGTCTGCTGGCCTACCTAATTTTCTTTAGCACGATTATCTTCAATTCCATTCAGTTTCCTGTATGTGTCATGATTTATTATTATTTTTTGTTACAGCTGAGGAATCTCTCCAGCCTCTGATTCATTGAGTTTTTATTGTATGTGTTTTTTATTCCTAGAATCTCAATTTTTTTCTGAATTTCCCTGTTGCTGACATTTGGTCACCATTGCTGACTTTTCCTTTATTGCTAGCTTTCCTTTCCAGGGCCTAGATTGATTCCCCTGTGTCATTTACTTGCATAAGTGTGTCCTCTTTGAGGCCAGTGATCGTCTTGTAAACCTTTGGTTTTTTACATACACATGTTTCGAGAATTCCATGATGAGCATTGCATTTGCGTCGTTTCTGCTCCTCCCATTTCCCTGCCAACTCCTCCCATGTCCCCTCCACTCCCTCACATCTCTTATCCTCCTTTAAATTATTATTACATATACATGCATGCATTTATAAATATATTTACAGAATGCACCGAGTTCATTTAATGGTGCTTGTGTGTACTGTGTTTAAGACTATCTACCTGGGATTAAATAATCTCTCAGGGAACCTGTCCCTGGAGAAAACTGCATCTTCCTTTAGCATCCATTGATTGGCTACAGCTCTTCATCTTGAGTTGGGATCTGGTCAGATTTCTCCTAGCCACCCTAGCATGTCACGTGCAGATCTTGTCAGACCACCATAATACTGTCAAGATTCCACAGCTGTGGCTTCCCTGTCTAGAATGCCTTAATTAGCAGCAGGTCTCTTAGCCCTCTCATTCTTAGAATCTTTCTGCCGGCTTTTCTGCAATGTTCCCTGAGCCTTAGGTACAGAGGTTGTATTGCTGATGTGTCACTTATAGCTGGGCACCTCATAGTTGCTTATTCCTGTAGTTTGACCAGTTGTAGAACTTTGTAATAGTCTCCATCTGATGTGAAGAGAAGCTTCTTTGATTAGTGGTGAGAGCTACACTTTGTCTGTGAATATAAAGATACATAATTAATTACAGTAAGAAATTTTGTTAGTCTAGACGTGATAGTTCCTTCTCCAGGGTCTGTGACCTTTCTAACCATGTATATGGGTATGTTGACAATACCATGTGTAGATTCCTTCCTATTAAGCATGTCTTAAGTCTAATTAGACAGCTGTTGATTACCCCAATATAAAAGTGCCAGTATTACACCAGTAGAGATAATTTGCTGGTCCAGTCATTGTTGTGCTTGATAGGCTTTACAGCTGGGTTGGACCATTGATTGGCTTTCTCCCTTGGCAGCTTGCATAGCACCTTCTGATAGCTAATCTTCAGGGAGGAGGTGGCTTTCAGGTCAGTTCCAGCTCAATTGTCTCAAGTCCTTTCTCTGAAGTATATTGTGTCTTCAGCAGTAGGGTCTTTCCTTCAAGTTCTGGGAAGCAGTCAAAGGCTGTGGCAATAGCCTATCCAATGTTTTCTCAGCTCAGTGTCTTTGAGTTCACTAGTTCAGGCATTATAACCTTTTGGAGGGGTCCTGTTGCCTTGCTTTTTCAAGTTTCTTATATTTGTATGTTGTGATTTGTGTGTATGGGTTGGTTTGGAGAACTGTTCTGGCTTCATTTGGGGACCATGGTGAGTAACCCACTTGTGAAGGTTCAATTCCAGTACCACTTAGACAAAAGAAAAGAAGCTCCTGCCTGTAATAGCAGGAACTAATTCATAACAAGATGCAGAAATAGACCAATTAAAGACTGATATGTCACCAGTGACCATTAAACAGAAGCTGGCAAACCAATGTAGAGCGTGGGATGAAGTTTAAAATTATTTAGGGGGGTGGCTAGAGAGATGGCTCAGTGGGTACGAGCTCTGACACATATATGTACACATACACACTCACATACCAAATAGAAACATTTAAAATACTACTAAAATCATAGTAGAGAGCAAAAAGGGGAAGACAGGAAAACCAAAGAAAGGAAAACATAGCAGCAATATGATTGCTCAGTAATGAAAAAAGCAAATGCGAAATTAGAGGAGTACAGCTTTCCTAGGAAAGGACACTGAGGTCCGGTGCAGCAATTCCCTCAACAGGGATTTATGGGATCCCTGTGCTGGGAGCTTGGGTCCACCCATGTCTGTGTTCTTGTCAGAGACTAGAACCCTGGTCCCACTTGACTTCTGGTGATAGTCACACTGTCAGTTCCAGCAAGGGCAGAGGGAGCCAATGCAGCATACATAAAAGTCAGGAAGGGTGTCAGTGTGTCTGTAGTTCAGAGACAGTCCTTGTGTTCAGAAGGGGGTTTTTGTGGTCTTGCTTTAGTTAGCCAGGTTTCAATTTCCCGTACTCTTTTAAGCCTGACTAGTAATCAAAGTATTACCCAGTGGGAGGGGCTTGGTTGTATTTTTATTCGTTCCTTCTAGGCTTTTGATTTCTTTTTTGGTGGTCTTAAGATTGGTATTATCACTGAATGGAAAATAAACTTTCTAAAACATCAGTTACACCCTCTCCAGACTACACAACATCACTGCTAAGAGTAGAGGGAAATGCCAAGCTTTGGCCTTGGGTGTTGATACAGTGAATTGCTCTGTGTTAGAAGAGTGTCCCTTTTTATCACATCCCTGTCATCCAGGACTTGCTCCTTTCCTGTGTCTGGGAATTAGATGTTGCGTTAAGAGACTGGAAATTTTTAATTTTAATTTTATTTTTCTTATGAAGGTTTTGCCTGCATGTATATAGGTGTGCCATGTGTGCACTGCTAGTTGTTAACTGCCATGTGGGTGCTGGGGATGAATCCAGGTGCTCTGAAAGAACACCACATACTCTTAAGTGATGAGCCATCTTTCCAGGCTTACCACCCCCACCCCCAATCCTTTTTGGCACTCAAAAAATTTTGCAGATTTACATTAAACCCTAGAGCTTATGAAGACTTGACTTGAAACTCTTTTACTATATTTGACCCTAACCAAAAGGTCCAGAAACTATGGAACTTTTCTTAATACCACTTACAGTTCGGCAGCAAGAATCAGAGCCCTGTGTATATCCTGAAGATGCTCAGTGTACTTAAGTGTTCTTCCCTTCTGGACCTAATCAGCATGAAGCTCCCTATGGTACCTCCCCAGCAGACACTGGAGCATAGACGCAGGAAGAGGGATGAGACAGGCACACACCTCTGCCAAGCATAGGGTAACACAGTTGTTCCCAGGAGAGTTTATTCCTGCCTTAAATTGTCTCTCCGGCCCCTGTATGTACTTTTGAGAATCCATACATAGACTCCTCCTTCTGTAACAGGCATGTGTTCTAGACCATCAGAGCTTTTTAATTTGTTTTTGTTTTTTTTCATTAAGGAATCAGTTTATTTTTTTTTGTTTTGTTTTTTCTTTCTTATTTATTTATTTATTTATTTATTTATTTATTTATTTATTTATTTATTTTTAACAAATCTAGACCCGTGTTCCTGCCCATTCCCCCACCCCGCCAGAGCTCATGCATTCTGCCAAACATGCTTTTCATCTCTTAGTCTTTCTCAATATTGTCCATGGGGAAGTTGACTGTTTTGAGCAGAAGTTCACTGTTTCAGTCAGTTCTTTGATGCAGTCTTTTCTGTTGTTGTTGTTTCCAAAATGCATTACGCCCAACTGCTTTGTACAAAAGCTCAGGGGGCCCCACACAAGAAATTCTTACAACTGGGTAATTGGCACTAGCATCCACAGATGAGGGATACCATTCGTCGTTTGTTTTTTAATTTGTAAACTGGTGAGAAGTCAAAAGGAGACAGACTGAAAGTGACACACCAGTCCTCTCACTGCCACTCTGGGTTGCTCTTGTGTGGAATGGATCCGACCTCCACTTGTTTAAGTGTTGCCTGTGTTGCTCTAGCACCAGTTCTTTGGGGTGTGAGTTCTACTGGCTGAACAGCAAAAGGTTTCTGGAGAGATAAAGGTGACAGTTCATGAACCTTCTGGTGAGAAGTTTGAGTCTCCCTCTCTTCCTCCCAGTAGGTGTTTGTGTCGCTAGGCAGTTTCACTTATCTTTTCATGCTATGTATACATAAATGACTTTATTAAAAAATCTTGGGGCACAAATAAAAGAAACATAAGATCAATGTGATTACCTCCGGTTGCATCTGTTTTCCTGTACCTTTCTTTAAACAGTGTGTGGGTACACAGATTAGCTTAGATATATTAAGGCACTCTCATCTAAGAGCAAAAACAGTTAAATAACATCAAAAGCTTACAGTTTCACCTGATTTTTCTTGAAAGACAAAGAATGAACATGGTGGTAAGTAGAGATTTTAGATGGTGTTACTGTTTTCTTTTGAATAAAGAGGTAGGAGAAAATAGGTGATCAGCCTACAGACATGAATTCCAGCAGATGTAAATTTGTGAGAGTAAGCATGCTGACATCATTCACTCTGGGAGTAATCGCCCCTAATAGCATGTAAATTCTCTTGGAATTAATTCTACAACTACTGAAATTCATTTCAAGTATAGAAAAGAGGGAAAGCTACTCTTTTGTTTTATGAACTTTTATATCCCTCAATCAACATATGAAAACAAAATAAAGAACTGTGGGTGATAATTAAGGAAGGCTTAGCAACATTTGCTGGAATTTTTTTCCCTGTTTTGAAACAAGGTCTCTCTTTCTAGCCCTGGTTGGCTTGGAACTCTCTATGTAGACAGGCCTTGTACTCACGGAGTTCCCTTACCTCTGCTTCTCAAGTGCTGGGGTTAAGGGCCTGTGCCACCATGCCCAGCCCTTAGTTAAGAATGAATCAGGAGAAAGAATGTCCATCGGTTTCCCAGAAACTGATGCCTTTTAGTCAAAAGCTCAAAATAGCTTTTGAGTAGGGTATACATAAACCTAGAATTGGAAGAAATCTTACTGTGCCCACTTTTTTTCCTCACCGAGGGGTCTCAGCCGAAACACGACCGTGATAACTGTGAGATGGTAGTTCTCCTTTCCGAACAGTTGCCCTAGGTGATTCCAACAGCCCAGGTTTCATCCTTCTCTTTTGAATCCAAAACAGATCCCTAAAGAAGTGGCTGACATCTTTAATGCCCCCAGTGATGATGAAGAGTTTGTGGGTTTCCAGGATGATGTTCCCATGGAAACCCTGTCAGAAGAGAGCTGGGATAGTATCGACTCCCTGGAGTTGGAGAAACAGGTACGGACACTGCTTGACAAGGCGGCCATTGTCCTCTGGAGGCCTGCGTCTTGATCTTGGTTGTTTGGATGTTCTTTTGTGATGTTTCCAGAAACTAGTGAGAGGTCACAGTGCATGTTTCCTGCTTTTGTCCTGGCCATGCCCACCCGCCTGCCCTCCCTCCCTCCCTCCCTTTTTTTTTTTTTTAATGAAGGGACTCACATAATTAAATCCATTTTCTTTTGCTCCCTCCAGCTGTCACCTGTGGCTAGGCTGTATTCAGAGTCCTCCCACACAGCTGGCAGGGGAGGGCTAGCCCTGCTCCATGCTCCCACACAGGCAATGCAGAGAACCACAGGGAAGTGTTTTGCTATGAGACAATCACCTCACAGTGTCTTCTCCAGGGTCTGTTACCCAGCTCTTGGAGTCGCTGGGGTGAGTGTTGTTTGTTACTTTGGTTTGTGGCAACACAAGTCATAGTTCTTTGGGAGGTAGATACCTGAAGGTTTATATTGTACTCCCGCACTGCAATGGCCAGTCAGAATATCCAGCCTCTGGTGACATACTTTTCCGAGTTCATTGTGACACTTAAAAATCTTCGTTCTCCTTCCCCCATGGCCTCTACCAGCAGCTTTACATTAAACACACCTTGATTCAAGTGCGCTAATCCAGGAAGGGAAATAGTCCTGTGTAAGAGCGCCTGCTCTGCTACTTACAGTATGTGATATTGTATATAATAAATATACTTTGGCTTTGGTGGGAGCTGGACCTCCCAGGTCTCTCTGGTGTGCGTTTTCTCAGCACTTTGCCCTGCCAGTCACATCTTCTCACTCCTCAGGCTCCTTTGTCACCTTTTGATCTCTGTTAGCTCTTTTTCATGTCCCCATAAGGAAGTTCTATAAGGTTTTTGTCCTCAGATCTTTGTATTCTGGGATTTCGTCAAGTGTCCAGTTTGCAGCTGAAACCTTGTGGCTGTTTACGTTTTTACAGTTTACTAATAATGTCCTTGGGAACCTGTATCATAGCAGCAGGAGATCAAGTCAGGGCAGAGCTGCCGTGCTCAGAGCTGCCGTGCTCTGTGCCAGCACCTTTGCCCTTCACAGGGCCCCACTCTCTTCACCTCCTTTGGCACTCTTTCTCTGTATGAGGTCTCTATCCTCTCAGGCAGCCCAGGACTTCCTGTTCTGCCCGGTCTCATTTTTCTTTCCATAATCCAAGGAATCACATATCATCCTGAAGCCACGTAAATGAATTCTGAATCTAAATACAAAGTTGACATTTGGTACTGTCTCATACCTTTTGGCCTGTTCTTGAACTATCTTCAGTGCAGTTGCTTTCCCAAGGTAAAGAACATAATGACCATTTGTTTCCTCTGGAATAGTCAGTTCTGTTCAGTCAGCTGTGGACTTCTTGGTGTCAGTGCTTACAGTACCATTCATGATGGCGGATCCAGTTCTTGGTGAGCAGAATGGCCTCTCATCCTGCCCCGGATGTATTTCTGAAGGGCTGTTGGGCTGGTCCTGGTTGTTCAAAGGAGAGCTGAAGCTCACCATTTCCCCCTTCTGCTTGCGTTTGCCTCCTTCTCTTTATCCCCATCTCTTGTTCTTCTCATCTATCACAACCTCCTCCTGTCCTCCGTTTCTAGCACCCAGGAGTCGCTGAAACTCTTGCCATGTTGCTCTCATTCCTTTTCCTTCTCTCCCATCTGCAGCTGTCCTCCCCCTCAGTCCTTACCAGAATCCTCTTCTCTTCTGGCTGGGACTCCTTGAAGGACTGACTGGGCTCAGGCTGTCCTCTGTCCTTTATTCAGAAACCATCAATCTCTGCAGTCAAAGGGAGAGTGGGGCGTGGGCCACCCACTTAAGGGACCCGGGAAGTAGAAAGCACGGGAAGTGCCTGGCATGGGGCCTGGCCTACTCTGGGCATTGAGAAACATCCGCTCCCTTGCTGCTGCAACAGCTTCTTCCACAGGCACCTCTGTCCTTGCAGGAGCCGTGCACCAAGCAGACTTTGGCCACGAGAGTGTGCCACTTACTTTTCGAACAGATAACTGCATTTACGCTATTCATTTCTGGGGCTGGTTGATGTGTTATCGATGTTCTCATTTTATAGATGAAACTGAAATTCAGGGAGGTGAAAAGACCCCACTAAGGTCCCACATTTGGCAGTCCCAATCCAAGAGGGTTTCTCAGCCGCCTCCTCCCTTGGCTCTCACCTACCTGTCGTGCTGCACAGCACAAACGCTGGGCTGCCTTCCTCACCGCAGCCAGTCTGCCCTCTGCTCACTGGCTGGATGGATTCCTTTGCCCCATGTGATGGAGTATGTATCCCTTGCTGTGGGCAATTGTGACCCTGTCTGTCCCTCTCCTGTATTTTAAGTTCCTTGGAGGAAATCGCCCCTGCAGGGTACTTTCTAACTTCCTTTGCTCTGACCTCTTTGTTATGTTGTCCCTTTCATCTTGTTTCAAGCACTCAGCACTCCATCATTGTACAGAGTTAAGTACCCAGGTGTGTGCTGGGTACAGTTGAAATATGCCTGTCTCACTGCTTCACAGTCCTTCATGTCATGAGCACATCAAAAGAAAACACCTCCTCTGACACTGCCCTTCCAGGATGTTATTTGCTTATAGTGTTGATCACAGTAGATATTGGTCACCCAGTATTGCTGTGTGAGGCTTTACCCAAGAATGCAGTGAGCCTGTGTAGTGGGGAAGCTTCATGTAACCCATGGAGAAAATAGTTCTCATACCTTTTGGAGTAAGGAAAATAAGATCATATGTCTCAAAGCTTGTAGCAAAGTCATTTTAACCCCCATCGGGACTAGTCATCGAAGATTTGATTTCTCCCAAGATAAAGATTGTAGAAAGATTGGGATTTTCTTTTGTCTTTCAAGCTCTGTGTGTGTGTGTGTGTGTATCTGTATATAATTGATTTTATACTTGGAGGGCAGTGCCCTGGGGTTGGCCAGATGTGTCCTGCACTCTGCTTGGTGGATTTCCTTAGTAGGCAGCTGGCTGGTCCACACACTTCTGATCTGTTCTGTCTAGCTGACGGAAGTGAGCCTTGTAAACTTGTATACAGTATGCTCCCCCTCCCTCCCTCAAACAAAATTTGAATTTCTCTTCAAAGAAACTTCCCTTTTGTGTGTGTTTTTCAAGCAGCTGCACCATAGCTATCAACAAAGGAACAAAGTAATTTAGCTCTGAGCAAACTCACTCCAGTTACCCATAATAATTCATAGGAGACATTTTTCAGCTTCAAGAGCACTAGCTCTAGGCTCTTCTTTCCATAGCACCCTGCAAGTTTTTCCACGCATTCATTCTATTTTTTTCCAAAGGTATCTGAGCCTGAAGAAGTATATAATTAAAGTCAGGGAAAGGCAGGGAGGAGATAGTTTCAGCAGAATGTGGTATTCTGAGGGGTCATTGACTTATCAGCATGGGGGACATCGTGTCTTGTCATGGGGAAACCTGGGAGACAGGTTAGAGCCTTGATGAAGTGTTGCAACCTTGCTGGAGGCTGCGGTTCTGGTCTGCAGTCCTTCTTCCCTTCTTTCTGGTACAGTGTTAAGAGAGCTGGTGTCCTAGTTTGTCTTCCATTGCTGTGACAAAACACTGACTGACACCAACTTGGGGAGGAAAGGGTTTATTCAGCTTACATCTCCTGGGTCACAGTTCATCACTCAGGGAGCCCAAGGCAGGAACTCAGGGCAGGAACCTGGAGGCAGGAGCTGAAGCACAGGCCATGGAGGAATGCTATTCACTGGCTTGCTCCCCTGGCCCATGCCCAGCCCGTCTTCTTATATGGTACACAACAACCTGCCCAGGGTGGCACTACTCATTGTGGGCTGGGCCCTCCCACATTGCCTGACAATCAAGACAATACTCCACAGACGTGGCCACAGGCCAATCCAATGGAGCCAATTCCCCAACAGAGGCTCCCTCAACCCAGGTGTGTCAAGTTGACACTAAAGCTATCCAGCACAGCTGGGTTTCCTTCTTTGCAGTATTTTAAAATGAAAGTTATTATTGAAGATCTTTGTTTTTAAATTTTTTTATCATACTCCATACATAGACCAAATTTACAAAGTCTGAAAATAAGCTATATTAATTCCAAAACTCATTTGGGGACTCACAGATTAACTGTAAATTTGCATGCAGGTAAAAAGAAATATCACTTTACATTCCAAAATTATGTAGCAAGTTGATATGTTTTAATGTACTTAAAAAGAGATTTATTCTTTCTCCTAAATCTTAGAACTGAGAAAAATAGAAACATATACTTCAAGCTATATCTATAGTGGTATCAGTCAATGAGGTATTATCATCTTTACTGACCCACTTTGACTTACATATAAGGATTTGGTCTTAGGATCCACAAATGAGGGATCAGCATAGTTTTAAAAGTATGTTACTTCACGTAGCATAACAGCTTCTAGTTTCATTCATTTACCTGCAAATTTCATGATGTCATCTTTACCACTGCATAGAACTCCACTGTGTAAATGTACCACATTTTCATTATCCACTTGAGGGACACTTGGGTTGCTTCCAGCTCTTTGCTATTGTGAAAAGATCAGCAATAAACATGGTTGTGCACGCATCTCTACTATAGGATGAATCCTTTGGATGTAGACCCAGGAGTGGTATGATTGGGTCAAAGGTAGGTTCATTTTTTTAGTCTTTTAAGAGTTCTCCACACTGCTTTTCATATGGGTTGCAAGAGTTTGCAATCCCTTCAGCAGTGAATGAGTGTTCCCCTTTCTCCACAACATCTCCAGCATTTAGTATCATTTGTTTTCTTGATCATCGTCAATGTTAAAGGGGTACGATGACATTTTAAAAGTGGTTTTAATTTGAATTTCCTTAATCAGTAATGATGTTAAAAACTTTTGGAGATGTTTCTCAGCCATCTTTACTTCCCTTGAGAGGTCTCTGTTCACATCTTTAGCCCATCTTTTATTTTCTTTATTTTATTTTATTTTTTGAGACAGGGTCTCCCTTTAGTCCCAGGTGGCCTGGAGCTTGCTCTGTATACCGGGCTGGCCTTGAACTCGCAGAGATCCGCCTGCTTCTGCCTCCCAAGTGCTGGGATTAAAGGCATGTGCCACCATGCCCAGCTTAGCCCATCTTTTAATTGGTTCATTTGTTTTCTTGGTCCTTTGTTTTTTGAGTAGTTTATATACTCTGGATGTTAAACCTCTGTCAGATATGTCACTGGTGAAGATTTCCTCACACTCTGGGTTTCGCTTTTTTGTTTAATGAGGTCCTACTTGTTGATTGTTTACCTTATTTCCTACGCAACCGCTGTCTTATTTAGAAAATCTTTTCCTCCAACTATATCATTGTTACTACCAATGTTTTCTAACATTTTCAGAGTTTCAGGTTTCACATTGAAGCCTTTGGTCCATTTAGAGTTGACTTTTGTACAAAGCGAAAGAAAGGTAGGGATCTAGTTTCATTCTTCTACAGTGATCAAGTTTTGCCAGCACCATTTGCTGAAGATGGTGCCTCATCTCCATTGAGTGTTCTTGGCCTCTTTGTCAAATATCAGGTGGCTGAAATTGCATGTATTCAAGTTCGGGTCTTCAATTTTGTTCCATTGATCTATGAGTCTGTTTTTGTGCCAGTATCATGCTGTTTTTATGATGATAGCTCTGTAATAGAGTTTGAAATCTGGTATAGCGATCTCCTCTGCATTATTCTTTTTGCTCAGGATTGCTTTGGGGTCTTTTGTTTGTCCATATGAATTTTAAGATTTTTTTTTCTAATTTCTGTGAAGAAAGTCATGGGGATTTTGATTGGGATTGCACTGAATCTATATATTACTTTGGGTAGGATGGTAATTTTTACTATATTCTTCCAATCCATGAGCATCTAGTGTCTTCCTTAATCATCTTCTTCAAAGATTTAAATTTTTCATTCTAGAGATCTTTAATGTCTTTGGTCAGATTTGTTCTGAGATATGTTTTTTTTTTTTGAGGCTATTGTGAATGGGAGGGGTTCCATGTACACCTCCAACTGTTTGTTACTGGCATATAGAAAGGCTACTGATTTTCATAGATTAATTTTGTAGCCTGCCACTTTACTAAAACTGTTAATGGTTTCTAGGAGTTTTCTGGTGGAATTTTTGGCATCCCTTTGTTGGGCACTACAGGCTCTCCAAAAGTGTGGCCTGTTGGAAATCTCTAAGCCTGGCTTGAGTTTCACTGACTGTCCCCCGGCCTACCGGATAACTTCAGCCAAAGAGTCATGTAAACCATTGTAATTACAGTGGTCACTATGACCACAACTGAATAGGGGAGGAAGAAAAAGGGGAATTCTGATAGGCTCAGAGGTATTTCCCTACTCGTGGACAGCTCGAGATCAGTACCTGTCTCCCATTAAGTTCTATGGAATAATCATTACATACAGCCTGCATGCTACCTAGCCCTTTGAAACAATTGGCAGCCCGCTTGGCACCATGGAAACATCTTTGTGGTTTTTGCCTTTATAAACTGCTGTGCTGCCCACAATAAACGAGACCTTGCCTGACTTGGCTCCCTGCTGCATCTGATTGTCTCCTGGGACAGGGAGGCTGTGGAGACGCTCCTGACCCTCCTCAGTCCAGCCAGTCCTGCAGGTCCAGGGCTGGCTAAGACTCTCAGTGCGACCCCTGCATCCCTTTATTTATATCATCTGGAAAAAAGGGATAGTTTGACCTCTTTTCCAATTAGTACTCCTTTAATTTCCTTCTCTTGTTTTATTGCTCTAGCAAGAGTTTCAAGCACTATATTGAGAAGAAGTGTAGATCATGGTTATCCTTCCCAGGTTCCCGATTTTAAGGAGAATGCTTCTAATTTTTCTCCATTTAGAATGATGTTGGCTGTGGGTTTGTTGTATATAGCTTTAATTATGTTGAGGAATGTTCCCTCCAGTCTAATTCCCTCGAGGACTTTAAGCATAAAGCCATGTTGAATTTTATCAAAGGCCTTTTCTGCATCAATTGAGATGACCATGTGATTTTTGTCTGAGTCCATTTATATGATTTATGACATTTATTGATTTATGTATGTTGAACCATCCCTGCATCTCTGGAATAAAAACAACTTGATCATGGTGGATGAGCTGTTTGTGTGCCTGTATGTGTTGCAAGTATTTCGTTGCTAATTTTTACATCTATATTTATTAAAGATGTGGGTCTGTAGTTTTCTTTTCTAGTTGTATCTTTCTCTGGTCTTGGTATTAGAGTGATGCTGGCTTCATAGAAGGAATTTGGGAGATTTCCCTCCATTTCTAACCTTTTGAATAACTTAATTAATATTGGCTTTAGGTCCTCATTAAATGTCTGATAGATCAAAAATAAAATTTTAAAAAAGGGGGCTGGAGAGCTGGCCTAGCTCTTAAGAGCACCAACCGTTCTTACAGAGGACCCAGGTTCGATCCCCAGCACCCACATGGCAGCTGAGAACCGTCTGAAACTCCAGCTCCAGGGGAATCCAACACCCTCTTCTGACCTCCACAGCATTGCACAACACGGATGTACAAACCTACGTGCAGACAGTACATTCATACACATACAAAAATAAAATAAAAAAATAAATGTCTGATAGAATTCTGCCATAAATCCATCTCAGCTTGGGCTTTTTTTAGTTGGGAGGTTTTGTATTACTGTTTCAATTTCCTCATATGTTGTAGGTCTATTTAAGCTGTTGATCTCTTCTTGGTTAAGCTTTGGTGAGTCCCATGATTTCAGGTTTCTTTTAGGTTCCCGAAAGTATTAGGTTTTTAAAGTATTCCCCTATAATGTTCTGGGTCTTGTTGTTGTCTGTGGTGATTCTTCCCCTTTCATCTCTAATTTGTTGATTTGGGGTTGTTCTTTCTTTTGGTGGCACACGTCTTTAATCCTAGCACTCTGGAGGCAGAGGCAAGCCGATCTTTGTGAGTTCAAGGCCAGCCTGGTCTACAGAGTGAGTTCCAGGACAGCTGGGGCTACAGGGAGACCCTGTCTTGAAAAGACCAAAAAGAAAAAAAACCCAGCTTTTGGACTCCTTGATTCTTTGAATTGTTTTGTTTCTATTTCATTAATCTTTGCTCTGATTTTTGTTATTTATTGTCTGTTGGGTTTGAGATTCATTTCTTTGTCTTTCAGGTGTTTTGAGTTGCAATGTTAAGTCATTTATTTGTGCTATTTTTTTATGTAGGCACTTAGAGCTAAAAATTTCTTAGAACTGCTTTTAAAGTGTCCCAGAGGTTTTGTTGTGTTGTATTGTCCTTCTTTCTTAATTTCTCCTTTGGCCCAATCATTATTCAGGAGTGTGTTGTTTAATCTACCTGAGTTCCTGTAGTTATCAGGGCTTCTTGTGTTGATATTAAGCTTTACTGCATTGTGGTCTGATAGAATGCATGGAATTATTTCAACGTTTTTGTATTTGTTGAGGTTTGTTCTGTGCCCCAGTACATGGCTAATTTTGGAGAAGGTTCCATGAGGTGCTGATATTCTTTGGTGTTGGGATGGAATATTTGTAGATGTTTGTTAGGTCCATTTGGTGTTTCCTATCTTTGTTTTTGAGTTAATCAAATAAGTATTTGTTTGCTCACTACTGACCTGTTGTTGCTTACCCCTCCCTTCTGCAGGAGGGGAACCCCATGGTGAGTGTGATACAGCTTTCTGTCATCCCCCTTGCTCAGGTCAGTGGGAATGGAACAAGTCCAGTCTCTGGCTGTGGGTGAGGGATGTGCAGTCCCTGGAAGTTCCCTATAGAGAAACCACTGTGCGAAGGGGATGCATGGTCACCAGATGACTGGTCTGGGTGGCTGTAGGGAGGAAAGCAAGCATGTAGGTCCAAGCCAAGCTTTCCCCTCATGTCCACTTTCCAGGAGTTTGCAGTTTGGTGTGAAAGCAGACAGCCTGGTTGCTAGCTGTGGCAGGGAACTCTGAATGCCATCAGCACTCCCAGACACAGCAGAAATGACTGGGGCAGAAGCATTGATTGTTCAAAGTTCGTAGGTCTTCATTTCTGTAAGAAACGTGTTAAGAAAATGTGTGTGGTGTGTATTTGTTATGGCAAAGTATACATAATGTAGAAGGTGCTATCTTGCCCATTCTAGGGGACAGTTGTGCTGCTGTCCCCTGGCCCATCTCCAGAACATTTTCATCCAGTAGAAAGTCTTGTCCACTGGACATTAAGTCCCCTAGCTCCTGCTCTCTCCTCCCCCATAACCTCTGTTCTCTTTCCTGTCTCTGTGTAAACGTGTAGTGGTGGTTAGTTAATGAGACAAGGTCTCACATGTAGCCCAGGCTTTAAACATGGAATCTTCGTGCTTAGCTCCTACCTGCCCCCCGCCCCCAGAGTGCTAGGATTCCAAGTATGTTTCCATGTCCTGCTTATATTTGTTTTCTTTTTTTTTTAATTTTTTTTTTAATTTTATTTATTTTTCTTTGTGTATGAGTGTATTGTCTGCATGTAGGTCTGTGCACCCGTGTCATGCAATGCCGCGGAAGTCAGAAGAGGGCGTCGGATTTCTGGAACTGGAGTTCTCCTGGAATTGGAGCTTCAGACGGTTCTCAGCCGCCATGTGGGTGCTGGGGATCGAACCAGGGTCCTCTGTAAGAGTGGTTGGCGCTCTTAACCACTAGGCCATCTCTCCCGCCCCTATATTTGTTTTCAATTTAGCAGGATGTACGTTTCCATTCCAAATGCTTCACGGAAGAGCTAAGAAGGATTTTCATAGAGGACACTGACTCAGAAACTGAAGACTTTGAAGGATTCACACAGAACGAGCTGAACGTGGGCACTAACCCTGAGGTAACAGAAGCAGTCATAAATGAAGACTTACTGGCTAGAATATTTTCAGTCCCACCTCTCAGCTGGACTTCTGTCTCTAGAAGTTACTTTATAAATGAAAAGACTGTGACTTTTCTATTGTATAAGCCAGTTCATATAAAAACGCTCCTCTAGGGCTAGTGCCTGGTTCACAATGGATTCCTCTCCTACAGAGTCACTCTTGGGGGTTGGGGTGCACCCCAGGTGGCCTTCACTCTTTATTTTATTTTATTTAATTTATTTTATTTTTTTTATTGATGCTTTGTGCATTTCGTACATCATTTTCAATTCAGATCAGGCATTTTCCCTTTCCCTCCCCCCCACCCCACCCCATCCCAGATCATGTATTCTGCCATAACTGTCTTGCATCTTTCTCTGTTGTTTTTTTTTTTTTTTTCCTTTTTTAGCTATAAGTGATAATCCATGAGTACAAGCCATCCTTCGTGAAAAAACCAATTTCAGGCTGTTGTGTCCAAACCCCCACGCCCCACCATCCAGTGGGGGGTGAGTTGTTTGTTCAATCAAGTTGATCAAATGAGTGTCCAGACTACATTGCTGTAGTTTCACCATTCACCCCAATCGAGGAGCTTTACATTTACCACGCCCCCTCTTCCGCAGGTTGTTCCCTAGGCTTAGAAAAGGGGCACAGTGGATGAGAAGTAAAACAGTCCCTCTCTCTGGAGCTGTTGAATTGGCTCTGGTCAATTCTGGCTGTTTCCTTTCATGGGCTGACAGTTTGTTCCGGTTAACCTTTCATCCTACTAATGAAGCACACAGTTAGATATATAGGTATTTACAGCAGCACTAATAGTTATGGTAGGTTACTTTGGCATAGACACATATGTTGGATGATATGTTAATCCATGAATTACATTTTTCCCCCCTGTTAAATATGACAGGGTCTTACTGTGGCTTATAACATCTCCTAACCTGTAAAGGATGTAAGCTTGTGGCATCAGCCAGGGTTATTCCTCCAAGGAGAGCGCCATATAGGCCAATTAGATTTGGGATATACAGGCACATGGCTGCCTCTGCTGCACAGTATTTCCAGGCAGGTGAGGTGTAGCTGGTGCTGACGGTGGAGTCTTGCTTGACTCAGGGAGACCCATATTTGCTTTATTGGTTTAGTGGCCTTTGGTAACACTCTCTGGCATTCCAGAGGCCATCTGTACACTTGCATGTGTGGTCTCAATACATCCCTCCCATGTTAACGTCAGGTCTTCGGCAGCAGGGTCTTATTGCCTCTCCTCCTGCAGGTATCCCAACTTAGAGGCAAGGAGCCCTTACCTTTTGTGGGGCCTTGGATCCCCTGGCCAACATCCCCCTGGTAGAACAATCCATTGCTGATGTCAGAGCTCCTGCATTAATATACTTTGCCTAAGTGCATAGCCTAAGGACTTTAGTATTATATTTGGTTCTGAACAGAGTATAATCCTTTTCACAGTTCTTATGTCTATTAGTCAATTAAAGAAGGCATTTTTACTAGTTTTATAAGAGATTACCTCTATAATAGTTGTCTCCAATTTACACTCTTTATACCTTTGGTTTATCTCAGATTCTTCTTGAGCTTGATGTATCTTTTCAGTTCTGGGGTAACAAGTTCCTTCAAGGCCTTTCTTGCAGGTGTGATGCTCTTAGGTTTGCAGCTGATTTGGCAAAAACCAGGGTGATGGTGCAGGTTTGGAGATGACCTGTGCCTTCTAATTGGATGCTGGTGTGTACCTCCCCATTAATGGATTATGGGTGACACAGGGCTGACTAAGTTCCTGGGGAGTGTACCCCTCAGCCCTGTGCTGTGAGGAGGCTGCTTTGTGGGTATTACCCTGTTACTCTGTTTATCCAGGCCAGGTGGTTTTCATACACCAACATTTAACTCTTGAGTGACTCTTGGTGTTATTTTGAGGCAAAGTCTCATACCAGAATGCAGGCTGGCCTCAAACTAATAGCAGTCCTCCAGCCTCAGTCCCCCCAACCCCCAAGTGCTGGAATTACAGGCATGAACCACCATGCCAGACTATGTTTTAAGTCGTTTTAGATTAATAAAGTTAGAAAGATAGTACAGAGAACCCCTATATACTTTGAACTAGTTTCCCCTTGCCAAACTGTGCTATGTTTGTCAAACTAGAAACTTATGTTAGCATATTGCTATTACTAAATTTTATTCAAGATTTTACCAGCATTCCCTTAATGTCTTTTTTCTTTAAAAAATTTTTATTTTTGTTTATGAGCTTTTTGGCTGCATGTATGTTTATGTTTACCCTGCATTAAGTGTACCCTGCATGCAATACCTGTAAACGCCAAAAGAGGGCATTGGATCCCCTGGAACTGGAGTTACAGACAGTTGTTACCCACCATATGGGTGCTGAGAACCAAACATTGGTCCTCTGGAAGAGCAGCCAGCCTTGGGATCTCTGCACGTAGAACATTAGGTATGATGTGGTATGTAAGGTGTGATCTAACTCAGAGCAGATCTTACTTGTTATTGAGAAAATAAGTTGTTAATCAGCTGTAATCAGTTAGCCTCGTTGCTTTGGGTCTTTCAGGTTGGGCAGGACCATGTGGTGGAACAAAGCTGCTCACCGCAGGGCCAGGAAGCCCAGAAGTGCAGAGAACGGGGTTCTCACATCTCCATTAGGGTTCACACCCATGACATAAAGGCTTTCTGCTGGGCTCCATTTTCTGGTTTCTACTTTCTACTATACTGGTGCCCTACTTGGGGACCTTTGGGGGACACTTAACCTACACAGACAGGAGCATTGCTGCCTTTCAGCCCAGCCTCCTGCCCACCCACATGAAAGCCATGGAACCCTCTTTTCTGATGCTTGGATGCTTCTGTAACCTGTTTCTAGTGCTCCATTGGCCAGATGCAAAAGAGCCTCAGCCAAGGTGGTGACCTTGGGCATTTTTCTTCCTGCCTGATTTCTACCTTGAGTCCACAAAAATGTAGGGTCACACAGAAAGAGCCAGTGTTTAGGCTGAGTCCTTCCTGTTGCTCCTCTGCTCCCCGTAACCCATGTTCAAACCTCCCCAAGCACTGATCCCAGGCTGAATTTTCTCATTTAGGTCAAGAAGGATTTCTAGGGAACTTCCTTGATCTCAAATATTTAAACCTATCACTGTATGATTTCTCAGAGTCATCACATCGCAGTGTCCTGCCACTGTCATCTGGGTGCCATTACCACGTTACTACCTTTTGTTCTAAACTATTGTCACTGGGGAGACCAAGCCAGGATTTAATGCTTCAGACTTGTACTGGAGCTTCAGATTACTGAGAGCATGCTGAGCAGTGTCTGAAGAGCTGTATGCCTTTACTTGACCTCCTAGTTGGATGGTTTCAGCAAAGGGGACTCCCCTGAGCTGAGGATCCATTGTGCCCTGAGGAGAATGATGCCCAGCTCACTGCTATGGCTGGTCTTCAGCATGCTTCTTGGTGCACTAGGATTGGCGCTATTTTTCTCATTAATATTTCGAGTCTCCTGCTCTTTTACTCACGAGCCTCCTTTCTGCCATTTAGAGCAGACGGTTTTTTCCTGCCCCCATTTTTATCTGGGCAATGGCACTCATGGTGTGCACACCCTTCTTTCTTCACTGTGCTTATTTCATGTGGCTTCCAGATATGCCAGATTGCTTGTTCACTGGGGAAGAGGACTGCATCCCCGTTGCTGCAGCCCAGCTCCCTGATGGCACGGTGCATCTGTGGGTGTGAGGCTGCATGGTTCAGTGGTAGATTGCCTGTCAACAGACTTTGTGTGGGTTTAACTGGAGAGTTCTGAGGGATCTAGTAATGGGGGGGGTTGTTTTGTTTTGTTTTTTCGAGATGGGGGGATTTTTTTAATATCAGTCTCTTCTAAAACAATGTCAGAATAATTTCATTTGTTTGTGATTTTAGTGCTGAAGATTGAACCCAGGGTCTTCTACATGTGTTGAGCAGATTCTGTACCACTGAAATATATTCCCAGCCTAGAGTGGTTTTAAGTACATGGATGCTTTGTTTCGGTAGGTAATTATAGACAATGTCTTTATTCTTCCTCTTTCTCAATTAGCTGGTGGAGTCAGAGCTGAGTGGTGATGACAATGCATCTCATTTGGAGAGTGAGGAGGAGGAAGATGATGAGGAAAAGACTGGACCTACAAGAGGCAGACCCACAAGAAGCAGTTATGGTCTTCGAGTAGCCTTTCAATTCCCCACCAAGAAATTGGCAAAAACACCAGATAAAAATAGCTCTGAGCTGCTGTTTTCAAGCTCCCACTTACAGGACAGTAAGGCAGATCTTGGAAGAGAGAAGAGCTGCAGAGAAGCCAAGGAAGGGGAAGAGTCTGCTTCTGAGTCTGAGGATGACTCCAGGGCTGAGAGCCAGGAGAACGCGGATGCCCTGATGAAGAGAACCATGAACATCAAGGAGAACAAGGCGATGGTGAGCTCCCAGCATGTGCTGGGTTCGGCCCTGACACCTGCCTTGACAGCTGCCGCCGCTGCTGCTGTGTCTTCTGGGAGGGGCTCCTGTGGGGATTGTGGGACCTTTCTTTTTAAAACCCCGAGTATTTATTACATGATCAGTTCTGGTTTCGGAATAAAAAGAAACTCCAAGGAGCACTTAGCCCCTGAAGGAGGCAGGAGCTGATATCCTCACTGTTGAGCAGGTTGGGTTCTAAGTCAGTGGAGATTGTGGGAGGAGACGAGCCAGATAGTTACTCTGTGTCAAGGATAAGGAAGCAAAAAGGGGATAGTCACTGAAAGAATTGTGGTGGGCAGCAGGCAGGTAGCAGTCTTCCAAAGAAGCCATCTGAAGGCACAGGAAGGTCAAGCAATTGTGCCTGTATCAGATCGTGATTGGGTTTTCTGTGTGTGGTCAGGAGCCTAATCTAATTATTGAGAATTGCTGTCTCCTAATTCTGCCGCAAAAAAAACTAAAAAGAAAATCTACAAATTATAATCTTTTTTCTCATTTTATTATTTTTTCTTTAATATCTTATTTACTTTTTAAAAAAGCATATTTTGCTGATACTGTATGTGGAAGCCTTTGCCTAATAAGTTAAGAAAACACAAACTATATTCTTCTGGGCGGGTGATTTTTTTTTTTTTTTTTATCCAAGACAAAGTGTGCTTGGTTAAATGAAATTTTTAGCACTTCATCCATTTGTATCTTTTCAGTAAAAACGATGTGATTATTTTTAGTGATACCATATCTAAACCTGAAAAAAATCCTAGTCAAATTACCTGGTTGGCTTATTAGTTTCTGTTGCTTGGTGTTAAGTATTTGATTTTGGAGCTTAAAAATATTAAACAGTAAGTATGTGTTTATGTAGATAGGGAGGTTGGTTGTTTGTTTTTGAGGGTCTCATGCAGCCTGGGCTGGCCACACACCCCTGATCCTCCTGCCTCAGCCTTCTGAATGCTGGGATTACAAATCTGTGCCACCCCTTACGGCCTAGAGATTCTTTTATTGATTTTGGAGTTCTGTGAGAATTAACTATTTGGGCCCTCCTTTGGACATGTAGAAATTTGAGTTTTGTGTGTATAAATTGTGCTTCAGAATCACACTGCTAAGATAGAGACCAAGCCAGGAACTCACGATTCAGGCCATGCCAGGACTGTCTTGTTTCCTGTTGTCCTTGTGTGAAAGAGATAGGCATGAGGCTGGCCCAGATGGACAGTGACACAACTTCTCACCTCTGCAGATGAAGTCTTACATGTTAAGATATATTAACAGCTACTGAGGTTTATAGAAACCACCATAGGAGAAAACTTGCAGATGTGTGGGTAGTTTTGGGGACCCAGATATGGCTCCTTGACTTACGTCAGATCCTTCTTTTCTTCGGAACCTTAGCTTGCTCAGTTGTTGGCGGAGTTGGACTCAGTACCAGATTTCTTCCCTGTGCGAACCTCAACCTCATCTACTGTAAGTGGAACCCCTCAGAGTTACTAAGACCCATCGTGCTATTCCTGAACTGGTTGGGTTCTGTTTGAGTGCAGACCACTGCACCTGTTCGTGCTCTTGGTTTCAGAAGAAGAAAACAGTGCGGCGGACCTTCTCTGAGGGACAGGTCACAAGGCGCATGAATCCAGCTCGGAGTGCACGGCCCCCAGATAAATTTGCTCTAGAAAACTTCACCTTCTCGGCCACCAAGTTTGCAGAAGACTTTTATAGTTTCAGGAGAAGGAAGACAATTCCTGGGGTACTTTCTCACTAATTATACAGATATCCTCCTGGCTGTGGTGCAGTCTCTGACTCAGGAGGCCTGCAGCAGCTGAGAACTTGCATTTCCTTCCTCCACGCTCCCGGGTAATGCTGATGCCCCTGAGAGTGTATGTTGAAAAGACCTCCGGTCTAAGCTGCAGGTCACTCTGAGAACCCTTTATCCAGACAGCTGAGGGGCTGGGGTGGCTCCCAGCATGTAGGAAGGTCTGGGTTTATTCTTCAGCATGGCACTACCTTAGGAGGCTGAGGTCAACTTTGCAGTTTTACATGAAGGAAAATGCAGAGATTCCTCCTTGCTTGTCTGTTTTGGGAATGGCCCCATTTGAGTGCTCTTCTGGGGGAGGAAGAAACTTGAGAGTCTTCCCATATGTGGGCTTGGCTGTTCCCTGTGGCTCACTTCCCTGTCTTCACACAGTTTACAGCTCCTTAGTGCTGTATTGCCCTGCCAAGGCATGGCCTGGGGCGGTGACCTGCAAATGGCTACACAGAAGGGACATGGTTGATCTTAGCAGATCTCTTCAGAGTGTGAGATTGTCATTCTCTTTTGAAATGTCTTGATATATCGTATTCCAGAGTCTTCCCTTGTGTGTTCTACAGGGGAAATGTCAGAGGCATAGACGACGTCGCCATGTATCTTCTGTCCGCTCAGTGGAGGAGATCACTGAAGAAGACTTGGACAATGTTGCCGTGACTGTTCGAGATAAAATCTATGATAAAGTGCTGGTAAATGAAATCTTTGGAATAATGAGCATGATTTTAGGGAGCCCACAACATTGGTATTTGAAGTCCTACATCATTTTTAAATTATATCAGGTCTTACAGCCCCAGGGGATCTCCCCAGGGGCTTCCTCTAAATTGTAGGGTTGAGGATCAGCTGTCACTGAGAAAAGTCAGTTTCATACAGATCAGAAAAGAGGGCTCTCCTGAGGCATGCCTGTAGTACTGGAAGACAGACCCTGGTTTAGAAAAGTGTATTTATACATTTTTAGTAGTTTCATACCATGGGTATTAGAAATTAAGGAGAATTTCTGGTTGGTATAAAATGGGTTAAATTTTCCTTCAGATGATGACGTACTTATAGAGAGGCCTTTGCTTACTAAAGTACTGCTTAAAGTAGAAAGATGTTAGGATTAAAGGCATGCACCACCGTCTAGCACTTGGGAGGCAGAGGCAGGCGGATCTCTATGAGTTCAAGGCCATCCTGGTCTACAGAGTGAGTTCCAGGCCAGCTGGGACTAAAAAGGGAAACCTCAAAAATACCAAATTGTAAGCCTTTTAAAACCACATTTTACCCTGAAGGTGTATGGGTCTCCAGCAGAAGACTGGAGCCAAATTGCTGCCACCTGGGGGTTGTTGCCACCCAGTCCCTTATCCCTCCTGGGAGATTTTGCCACCCCGGTCTCACGTCTTTTCTGGTCTCTCTTCTTGTCCACCCAATTGCTCCATTCCTTCTGGGCTCCCAGATCAGCCTCATCTGCCCCAGGGTGTTTCTCCAGCCCCAGAACAGAAATTTGTCCCTGAGAACAGTCCCACTAGATTCTGGGCATGGGGTGGTACTTCTCCTGTACTCTGTAATGTGTGTGATGATGTCTGGCCTTCTCCTTAGGGTAACACATGCCATCAGTGCCGGCAGAAGACTATTGACACCAAGACAGTGTGTCGGAACCAGGGCTGTGGTGGTGTGCGGGGACAGTTCTGTGGGCCATGCCTGCGGAACCGCTATGGGGAGGATGTGCGGACAGCATTGCTGGACCCGGTAGGAATAGTGTGTGCATCTCTTACAAACTGTACTGAAGAAGTGGTATAAGCTTAAGGCAGGGGACATGCAGAGTTCCTAGTATTTGAATTTCCCCTCCTACATCTTAAGACTCTGGAGGAAACAAAGCACAGTGCTTCCTCCTGAAAGGAGAACAGGCAACTGGCAGGTTGGGAGAAGAAATCAGGTTGGGTTTTCTAGTGCTTGAGCACTTTCAGTTGTTTGGCTTTATGTAGGTTGATCCTGTGCCTTTCTTCCAGTGAAGTGATTTACCTTCAATTTTCTTGTGCTGTTAAATGGGTGGGTAAATCGTAGTCAGGTACTTCTTGTCGCTCAGCAATGTGCCAAGTGTCTCACACCTGCTAACACAATTTTAGTTTGATACATTTGCCTTTTTTAAAAAAAAAAAAAAGTGTGTGCACGCAGCCTCAGTTGTCATCCTCATGCACGTCAACTTCTGTTGAGGTAGACTCTCTCATTTTCCTACAGCTCACACATTAGCTACAGTGACTGGCCAGCAAGCTCCAGAGATCCCCTCCTCTCCACCTGCCCAGCATATACCACCATACCTGGATCTTTTCACAAGGGTTCTGGAGATTGGATTCAGGGTCTTGTGCTTGCAAGCCAAGTGCCTGACAGATTGAGTCACCCCCTGCCCCTTTTGAAGTAGGTATATGAGTTACCCCCTGCCCCTTTTGAAGTAGGTATATAACCTATCAGTGCTACAGATCCCTGTGAGGAATGAGATGACACTTACATACTATCACTAATAAGTACAACCTTGACCCTAAGCAGAAGCACTCTGGTGTCTGTGTTCAGGCACTTCGCTGTGTGATCCTTCTGTAGCAGTCACGGATATATCACTATCCCCAGTCTGTAGACATACTATTTTGATGAAGTGATTTAGCATTAAGGTCACATATCAGGAGAGCTGAAATTCACACTTTGATTTTGTGCTAGACTATGCCCCTAACATCATGGCCAACTGTGTGTGACCTGTGAATCACAAAGGGCCCTGAAATACATGCTCTTAAAACCCTTCATAATATTTTATCAGTTCCCCAAGAAAGAATCTGGTCATGTCTAAAACAGACATGTTTCATTGCTTCTCTGTGACATGGGGTAGTCACTCCGCTGGGTCCCTGGGAAATCTGAGTGGATCGAAGGCTGTGACTGATAACCAGAGGGAGAGGCCTGCATAGCATCCCTGGGCTGTGCACGACAAGAAGTGTCTGCTGTTGTCTTCTAGGATTGGATGTGCCCTCCCTGCCGTGGGATCTGCAATTGCAGTTACTGTCGGAAGCGTGATGGTCGCTGTGCCACCGGGATTCTCATTCATTTGGCCAAGTTTTATGGTTATAATAATGTTAAGGAATACCTGGAGAGGTAAGTCTAGTGAGCTTGAAGATGGGGGTGTGGCCTCAGGGTCTGTGTAGGAGACCACTAAAGAACCACAGGTCACCGTAACCTGATGAGCAGAGGTTGGGTACTGTGCAGCTGGAACTAGAATGCAGAATTGTGTGCTCTATGTGCAGTTCTGTAGGCAGCTCCGAGTGTGGCAGTGATCTGAGCCATGTTGGCCTGCAGGGCATAGGCAGTCAGATCTGAGCGTGAACTGCTAGTGGTTCTTGAACTTACTTGCTCTCCCTGGATGGCTGCAGTATGGTTGCCCCTGGTTAACTATTTAAAACACTTCTTATTTTCAGCTTACAGAAGCAGCTGGCAAATGATAAGTAAAAGAAGCCGCCCAGTCAACTTACCAGAGTACTCCAACGCGCCGTGTCTACCAATCGTGCCTAAGATTTAAGAGCTGTACTTTTTATATACAAGTTTGTTTTGTAGAATTTACTGTTTCTAAATATTTTTTAAAAATGTTTATATGCTTGAAAAGATTTCTCAGGAAAATAGCAAGGCGGAGAAATCTGTACGTTATACAAGTATCTGCTGAAGATTTAAAAGCACAATTTAAATGGGGGCAGAGTTAAAGCTCAGGTGAGTTACACAGATGACTTTGTTTAACCAGCTGGCCTTTGTTGTTCACATCCCATACGGTCAGTCTAGGCCCTCACTTTGTCTTCTCCTGAGTGACCTTAGTGCCCACCTAGTAGTGTACCCTGATCGATCTGGATACTGGATATTGATTGTGGGCTGTAAGGCTGTTTGTAATTTAGAGAAACATTCTTCAATATAAATTTCTAAGTGCAATTAACCACAATGTTTTATTAAAACTTAACAAAAATTGACCATCAAGTTATAGACACTGGAGGGCTAAAAGGCCTGCTTTTCTCAGGCCCTGCCTTAAGCCTGCTGCTTCTGTTTTGAAAGAATTTAAGGGATGATTTCTTATTTAAAAAGATTTTTCTGTTTATAAGAATCCCCACTGCATTATTTTTGAGGCATTGATGTTTTGAGTGGAACATAAGAGATAGGAGCCATGGTGTTTCAAGGGGGAAGCTGAAGTCAGTAAGCATAGAGCCTAGATAGGCTTCTAGCATTTCTCCCGAAATTTTACTTCTCTCTTTTCAACCTTTTGAGAATGATGTGGTAAAAAGCCCAAATGCACACATGTTACTAAAACGTGCTCACTGTGTTGTCTAAAGCAGGAGGAATAAAACTTTTAGGACAGAGGCCATTTATGCCTCGAGCAGCAGAGCCACGCCTGCCAGCACCCACTTGGCTGTCTTTTCTTTGGTCTTCAGCCTGAAAGTCCAGACGTAGGTGGGGCCTCTAGCTTTGGTTTTATACACAGGGCACTCATAGGTGTTATTGGTTTCTTGTCTGTCCATGGGTATGGCTTTGGCAAAAATGACTGGCATCACGGATGTCAACTCCTTGAGGCGGGCATCAACAAGTGCTCCTGACTGCATGTCCCATCTGGCACCTACGGCAGAAGCAATGGCTGTAACTGCATGGCATGTGCATATTGATGTTCTGTTTGAAACAATAAATGTCCCATTTTTATCATGCTTTTTCCTGTCTGTGGCTGGCCCATGGCTAAGATGTAGGCTAATTTATGTCTTAGGCATAGATTACTGCTCCCATATTTCAGGGTTTAACAAATTTGTAAGATCAAATTTTGTGCAGATCCAAAGCCATTATAGCAAACTGGAACGACATTATAGCAAAGCTTGGAACAAGTTCAGGTCAGTTATTCCCATCCCCTACCCAGCCTTGAGATGTATGAACTGTTGTATTTGTTTCACTGTAAGTATGCTGACAGGGATGAGATGTCCTGTAGCATGAATGCACAAATACATCTGGGGTCTCCTGCACACTGTGATCCTCTCCTAGGCATGCGCAGCATCCACAGACATCTTAAAGGTTTAGAGACAGCCGGTAGTAAAGTAATAAAGCAGTCACAGCTTTCAGAAAAATAGGGACAGGGCTGCTGAGATGGCTCAGTGGGTGAAGGTGCTGCCCTTGAAAGCCCAACCTGAGTTCATGCCGGACTGCACCTAAAAAGCAGGATGCAGCAGCACACGTCTATAGGGAAATGGAGGGACAGCTAACATGGAGCACCTAGCGAGGCAGAGACAAGCTGGAAAGAGAATCAGCTCCTCAGTGTTGTCTTCTGACCACCACACACAATAAAAATAAATGTAAAAGAAGAGGATGGATTTACAACTGATGATAGCAAAAAGCAAAATAGTATAAATTCCGTTCAGGTCTTAAGTTATCCTTGGGGTGTAAGCAGCAGATGATATGCACAGAGTTTAAGTGACGAGCCATCCTGAGTATCTGGAGGTCTGGCTCACAGTATACACCTTGTCATTTTAAACTGTCTGAAGGAAAGAGAAAATGGGAACTACCTACCAGCATAGGGTTCTCTTCCCAGTGAGCAGATGCTGAGGGACAGGGGCCAGCTTGCATCTAGGGCAGTACTTACACACACACACACACACACACACACACACACTCACTCCTCGGGTGCCTCACCTTCCAGGTGCAGTCCGTGGAGGTATGCGCCTTCTCTGGGGGGGTGCCCATAATCTTCCTTTGTTTTTTTGGTGACGTCAACAGTCAAGCACATCCTGTCCAATGGCCACTCATTTTTTCGAGCCATGGTCTGCATGATTGCTTTGGGAGCCAAAGGAAGAGGAATTGAAAAGGATAAAAACCTGTATATATCATCTCCCAGGAGCCACTAGTGCACCATAGGTTAGAAGGAGGCTGAGCAAACAGGCCTGCAGGATCACCTCCAGTAGCAAAGCAGGGTGTGCTGGAGCAGCTGCAGCCCCTTGCTTCTGTGTGCCAGTGAAGACGTGGTAACAGACTGACTCTGCACTAGGGCGCACCATGTGCCACCCCTGTGGCTATGCCTAACCCCCTGGCCGCATGTTCTGATTGCCACTGAACTCCATGATTGTTTGAGGCTGGAGAGAAGAGCAGGGAGAGTCGTCATAAAGGCAGGGCTTACACTGGCTGCTGCGCCTCTGACCCTACCTGTTAAGAAGGACTGCGGGTTGAAGAAACCAGAAAGCCACACCACAGACGGGAGGTTAAGATCTTGGGTCCAGGTGTCGAGTTCACGGCAGCGTAAGAGGAGGTCATTAAACCTGGTTAATGGAAGGTAGGAATAAATGAGCTGCTATTTAGGAAAGTAGGTATCTTTCTGGAAGCTTGGATAGAGAAATAGACTATGGTTAGCTAGGAAAACCCTTACCTAATGGTTTGCAGGGTGTTGTCCCTTTAAAGGACTAGGTTTCCTATTGAGAGTTTCTGCCTGCAGCTCCTTTACCTATCACCATTAGGAGCAGAAGATGGAGGAATATGGAAAAATTACTCTTTATTCACCTATTTTATTTAGATCCTCCTGGTGCTATGAAGGATACAAAGGTCATTTGAATGGGGCTGACAAGTGTCCCTAATCTGCAAGGCACTGTAGGAACAGCAAAGTACAGCTTCTGTAGGTGGAGTTGCTGCTGTCATTGTCACAAGACCAGAGTCGCCATGGAAGGTGATAGTCTTAGGGAAGAGTGGGAGACAGTGCTCTTCCTATAAATGGTAATTACTTGAAAGGGGAAGGTAAAGGTTTCTGAGGAAATGGGCTGCCTTCTGAGGTCTGGCAGACAAAGCTGTGGTTTTGCTATGGTGAAAATAGAGGTTCGAGTTTAAAGGAAAGTTAGGGTTAAAATGGCAAGGTGGGAGGGCACCGAGGAAGGTAAACAGGAAGGCTGCAGGTATGTATGAGTCAAACTAACCAGATAGGAAGGAGGACAGGGCTCTTGGAAAGCAAGGTTTGTCTCAGTAAGCTTTGGCTGATCCCCACAAAATGCCTAAGAGAGCATACACAAGGCACTGTGTACTTTTCTCTTTTTTCTGTTTTTTTTTTTTTTTTCTCTTTCGAGACAGGGTCTCCCTGTAGCTCCAGCTGTCCTGGAACTCTGTAGACCAGGCTGGCCTTGAATTCACAAAGATCCGCCTGCCTCTGCCTCCCAAGTGCTAGTATTAAAGGCGTACGTCACCACACCCGGGTAGCACTGTGTACTTTCTTGTGTCCAACTGCACTAGACTAAACTGGGAGTAAGGACGGCTTCAAATGAGCCTTCACTGATCTCAAGAAGACTGCCCAGATTACCCTGTAGACAAGGAGCTAAACACAAGATAACCAAGAAAAGCTGCAGTCTAGTCCTGGTAGCTATGATGAAAATTTGCTTCCTGTGGACAGTAAAGACAGGAGTTCACAGTAAATCTCAGGCTGGGCATGTGACCTGGGAACAAAGAGTAAAATGGCTAGCAGACACCACTAAGGTTGGTGACTACTGGACCTAGCCATGGCCAAGAAAGAAGGAGCAGGACCACCCCACTAATGAGGCAAGCAGTGTGTGATTATCTCCACAGTTTGGCACAGAAATGTGTGCTTCCCAGTGGGTTGACCTGTAATATGCCCAGAGTACTAACTAGCCTTCATAGAAATCACCCTCAGTCTTGGTATACTTCTGCTCTTGTCCTGTAAAAATGCCCTTGATAGGCAGCTCAGTGGCAACGCCCTCAGGTCTCCTCCTGCTGTGGGCTCTTAGTCATTCCTGCTTTTCTTTTTTGGGGGGTTTTGAGACAGGGTCTCCCTTTAGTCACATCTGGCCTGGAGCTCGCTGTGTAGACCAGGCTGGCCTTGAACTTGCAGAGATCCACCTGCCTCTGCCTTCCAAATGCTGGGATTAAAGGTGTGTGGCCTTTTGTGCTCTTCTTTTTTATTTATTATTTATTTTTATTATATTTTAAGGGATTCACAATATAAGAGCACAGTTGTTTTCAGATCACATTGACATTGCTCACTTTGCCATACAATTAGGTAATTGTTGCTAGCATCCACAGATGAGGGACACCATTCATTGTTTTTCTGGGACTGTGTTACTTCACTCAGCATGATATCTTCTAGTTTCAGCCATTTACCTGCAAAGCTCATGATGTCATCTTTATTTACCTCTGCATAGAACTCCATTGTGTACATGTACCACATTTTCTCTATCCACTCGTCAGTTGAGGGACACTTGGATTGGTTCCAGCTCCTTGCTATTGTGAAGAGAGCTGCAATAAACATGGCTGTGAATGTATCTCTGCAGTAAGATGAGTCTTGTGGGTACATGCCCAGGAGCGGTATGGCTGGGTCGGGTGGCAAGTTCATTCCAAGTCTTCCAAGGGTTCTCCACACTGCTTTCCATAGTGGCTGTACGAGTTTCTATTCCCACCAGCAGTGGATGAGTGTTCCCCTTTCCCCACAACTGTATCTTCTTAATATTATGTGTGGAGAAACATATGACATGACAATGTATATTTTTGCCTCTACTGATACTCCTTGCTGTCAAAATTAACCCATTCATTATTCAGGAGTGTGTTGTTTAGTCTCCAGGGGTTCTTGTAGATAGTAGGGCTTATTCTGGTGTTGATGATGTGCTTTAGCGAGTTGTGGTCTGAAAGAATGCATGAAATTATTTCAATCTTTTTGTATTTGTGGAGGTTTCTTCTGTGTCCCAGTATGTGGTCGATTTTGGAGAATGTTCTGTGGGTTGCTGAGTAGAAAGTGTACTCTCTGGTATTAGGGTGGAATATTCGGTAGATGTCTGTGAGGTCCATTTGGTGTGTCATATCGCTCAGTTCAGATATCTCTCTGTTTATTCTTTGTCCTGTTGACCTGTCCAAAGGGCTCAGTGAGGTATTGAAGTCCCCTACTATGAGTGTACTGGGGTTAGTCTGTGCCTTGTGGTCCTGGAGAGTTGTCTTTATAAAGTTTGGTGCACCAGAGTTTGGTGCATATATATGCATAATTGTGAAATCTTCTTGAATTTTTCCTTTGATGAAAATGTAATGGCCTTCTTTGTCTCTTCTGATTTTACTTTGAAGTCTATTTTGTCTGATATTAAAATAGCAACACCTGCTTTCTTTTTGGTACCATTTGCTTGGAATATTTTTTTCCATCCTTTCACTTTGAGGTGGTGCCTGTCCTTGAAGGTAAGATGCGTTTCTTGTAGACAGCATATTGATGGGTTCTGTTTCCTAATCCAATCTCCCAGTCTNAAAAGTTCTATCATTATCTGTGATATGATCTGATCAAAACCATTCTCTTAGGATTCTTCCCCTTCCTCTAATCCTATGATGTGGGTTTGATCTTTTCATAGGTGTCCCACAGTTCTTGGTGTTTCACTTTTGATAATTGAATCAATAATCTACTTGGTTATTCTGTGTTATCTTCCAGGTCTTGATATCTTGTTCTGCTTCCTCCATTTGCTTCTGAGGGTTTTTCCATTGTCTTTCCCTCTTGATTGGATGAAGTGTTTGATTTTCCTTTTTCATTTTCCTCTCCGATTTCTTTAGTATTTTCACTTCCTTTTTGAGCTTCTCAATCTCTTCCTGTAGTCTTTGCCTTTAGCTGGTTTGGTTTTCCTTACTCTTTTTCATTCATTGGGGGATCTCTTCAGGTTTTCTACTTCCTTCTGGAGTTTTGTCATTCTCTCTCTCTAGCGTTCCTTCTTGAGTTTTTCCATTCTCTTTTCTTATATTCTTTGATTTTGCTCTTTATACTCCTTGGAGTCTTTAGTATTGTTCACAATTGGTTACTCTGATATCTGTGTCCTGTGATCCCCCAGGGGGATCCCACTAAAGGAATCTTCCACAGGGTTCGTCCAGGCTTGGTGGTGGAATTATCCTGCACCTTTCCCATGTTGTCTCTTCTTTTTTTTTTTTTTTTTTTTTTTTTTTTTTTTTTTTTTTTTTTTTTGTCTGTATTCCAATGTGAACCCCAAATACCTCTTCACTGTGTTAAGGACTTGCTTTGCTTGCCTTCCCTTCAGAGCTTCACTGTTTGGTTTTTTTTCCGTTACTCCTTGCTTATGGAGTTTGACTTGTCTAAGCTTTAGTCTTTTCCATTAGAAGTCAACTCACTTTCCTTTTCTTCTGAAGGTTCTCCAAAAAAACTCCACTGGACACTCCTTCCTTCAGTAATCCCAGTTGGGGGGGGCTCTTCAGCTCGCCAAGGCACCCAGCTCCCACCTGTGGTCTTTTGGGAGATCCCTGATCTCAAGAATCACACAAACCCACCTTTTATACCAACTGGGAGGATTACTCCGCCCCCACAGCCACACAAGGAAATGCAATCAAACAATCCACCTGGCTGAAGCACCCAGCTTCTACCTGTGGTCCTGGGAGATCCCCCTGTTCTTCTTAAAGCTTGCTCTTGATTTCTTCACTTGTGTGTGTGTCTGTGTCATTACTCATCACGTATGTGTAATGTGTTAAGAACTCAAGAACCACTGTCATAGATTGACTTTTGTGTCTAGATTGCCTTGCACTGTAGTCTCTGGATAAAGTTAGAGAGTACATGAAAGCGTGAGAGTTTTGGGTGGATCTAGGCTGTGAGGAAGGGAATATCAAAATGTTCACCTTCAAGGAAATTTTCTATTAGATTAGAATGTGATTCTGTGACCTCATCCATAGTAATTTCTTTTTAAAAGCAGGTTTAGGAGAAATGTACTTCAAGTTTAAACATAAAGTCGATGCCTCCCAAAGAAGGCAAAGAAGATTCCAGAGGGGCAGAAAAGCAGGCCAGAATGCCCTACAGTGAAGAGAACCAGCAGCCAGGAAATCTGCAGCAGACTAATAATGAAGTGACTGAACCAACAGGCTCAGGGGGGGGGGGGGGGGGGTCAGGGAGGAAATTCAGTTGGAGGATACAGGAAGGAAGAAAACACAGAGAAAGGAAAACCAACATCAGTCAAAGCAAACAAAAGTGAGGCCTGAAAGGTTAGTGAGAGGAATGTGTAGCAGGGGTGGAGAGCTTGGATCTGTACAACCAAGCACATGCCAATAAAATGTGCTAAATAATCACAGACATGCCTTAATTCTGATAGAGTGTCAAGATAGTTACAGCTGGCTAGAGCAGGGGGGAAATAGGTGACAGCTTGTCTCCGTAGTAGCATGTCATACCTACTGCATCCTCTAACGAAGTGTCATACCTACTGCATCCTCTAACGAAGTGTCATACCTACTGCATCCTCTAACGAAGTGTCATACCTACTGCATCCTCTAACGAAGTGTCATACCTACTGCATCCTCTAACGAAGTGTCATACCTCCTGCATCCTCTAACAAAGCGCAAATTTTTTTTTTGTCTTTTTGAGACAGGATCTCCCCATAGCCCCAGCTGGCCTGGAACTCAGTCTGTAGACCAGGCTGTCCTTGAACTCACAGAGATCCACCTGCTTCTGCCTCTGCCTCTGCCTCCTGAGTGTGGGATTAAAGGTCTGCACCACCACGCCTGGCAAGTGTGAATTTTTTTAATGATGTGCTAAACAGTCATTCACATGTAAGAAGACAACAGACCATATGAAAAAAAAATCCAATAAACAGGCTTAAATTTTCAGAAAATGAAAAGGAAGCATCTTGAAGAATACGGGGGTGGGGGATGGTCTGGAGACAGAGAGGTACTAATGAAACCACTGAGACCAAAAAAATTTCAGAGTGTGATAGAATAAATAGAGAAAGTGCAGAGAACACAGGGATTCACTAAGTTTCCATGTGGACACTTGTTTATATTCCATGCTCAGTGGTACCTTGCAGGATGTCAGAAGGCAAACTTGTTTAGGCTTACAAGTATCTAAGAACAGACTCATTCACAGTTAGCTCTAGCAGACAGTGGTTGGAATCCTGAAGTTTTGAAGAAAGCATTCTCTGCCCTAAAATTCCACATAGCAGTTGACACAAAGATCAATCCATCCAGTACCTGGAAGCCAGTCTGACACTAGATGGGACTACTCTCCCAAATGCTGCCATTTAATTTATATTATGCCAAAAAGAAATGCCCAGAGGATACAAAAAGCAGCGGAGAGCATATAAGTTAATAACTGTCAAAACTAAGATAAGCAGAACAAGAAAATAAGTTTAAGAAGGCTTTGCTCAGAGGTTGGTTAAAGAGTCTTCATAAGTGTTGAATTTTGGTTGTGTTAGGGAAGTCAAGTGTATGTTACAATGTAAGAGCTTCATTAGAGACGGTACTGAGCTAAGCACACAAAACTCAAACCAAGAAATTTGAAAAAGGCAAAGAAGCTAGGAAAAATATAGAAGTTTGTAAGCACAAAGAAGGTAGACAAAGTCCAAAGCTGCCACTAACCATAAGATATAACTGCAAATCATTTCTGGGCATAGAAAATCAGGTTTGCATATTTATAGCATTGAAAATCTTTTGATTGCTCACTCCCCTGCTGCGGTTATTTGCTGTAGTCTGGGAGTCACTGTCCTGCCCCTGTGTCTACATCTGCCTTGCACAGCCAGCACTTGGGTACCTGGGGGACTGTAGTAGTGTTCACTGTCACCAGGATCTGGAGTCAACTGAGAGTCAAGCCTCCAGGAACATCTGTGAAGGATTCCTGAATACCTTAATTGCTGTGGGAAGATCTATGTGTGTGTGGCACCCTTCCCTGAGCTAGGACCCTTCACTCTGGAGAAAAGGAGCCAAGCACTGTGCTTTTTTGTTGGCACTGTTCTTCACGACTACAGATGCATGTGACCAGTTGCTTCCAGCTCTTACCACTATGACCTCCATGTAACTGAGCTAAAATAAACTTTTCCCTCAAGTCAGTTTTGTGAAAGTATTTTATCACAGCAACAGACAAAGAAACAAAGGCAGGCAATCTCAGTGTGCTCTGATTTGAGACCTTCTACGTCGGATCGGATTCAGGGTTAAATGGAGAATCTCAGCATCAAAAGAGAATCAGGCCGGGCGTGGTGGCACATGCCTTTAATCCTAGCACTCGGGAGGCAGAGGCAGGCGGATCTTTGTGAGTTCAAGGCCAGCCTGGTCTACAGAGTGAGTTCCAGGACAGCTGGGGCTACAGGGAGAATCTGTCTCGAAAAGACCGAAAAAAAAAAAAGATGGAGAGATGGCTGCTCTTGCAGAAGACTGGGGTTCAGTTTCCAGCACCTACGTGGCAGCTGACAACTAACTCCAGTTCCAGGGGATCTGATGCCCTCTTCTGTCCTCCATGGGATTACATGACATCCGTGTACTTATATATTCATGTAGGCATAACACTCATATACATAAAAGAGTGAATCAGCAGTCCAGGGACACTTTCTGAATTGTCTTCCAAGGCCAAGAACAGCTGGGTATAGTGCCAGCCTTTGGCAATCTGAACTGCTGGCTCTGCAGAGGTGACCCTTCTATGAACTGGGTGTGATGGCAGACACCTTTAATCCCAGGCAGGGACAGGGGGAATCTGAGTTTGAGGGGAGCCTCATCTACATAGTTAATTCCATGCCAGCCAAGGCTACATAGTGAGGCCCTGTCTCAAAAAAAGAAAAGAAAAAAAAGCTATGAATTCACTAATAACCATTGGCCTTGAAAAGTAAGGGGTATAAAGTGACAACATGACAAACTCAAGTGGCTTCTATGACCCTTTAAATCTAGTGATAATTCAATGAGGAAATTCTGTTTACATTTTTCAGGTGAAAAATCAAGACATAATTACCTAATAAGTGAGAGGCAGAATTTGAATCTTGTTCTGGCCTAATTTTGGATTTTTGCCTTTGAAGCAAAATACCAGGGAAAGTCAAATGAAATGGGAGTTTGTCCAGTCATGGTCAGAGAGCACCACCTACAGGGTTTTCACAGTCTCAGTAGAGAACACTAACTAACCCTGCACAGGCTAATGGCGGCTGCAAGGATGGTAACTTACCACTGGGCCAGGCCAAAAGTAGATGGGTAAGCCAGCTTACTCCAAGTGTCTGGAACCCTGTCGTAACTCAAGGCGGACTGCTGGGCCTCCACATCAGGAGATAACGTCAGCTCTCCCTTGCAGAGAGAGAGAAGAAGCCAAACAATGAGTATTTTCCAGTATGGTAAAGTCCCCTCCAGTCTCACTTTGAGCTTACCTTCAAACCAAGATCTAATTGTTGAAGGGACACACGGATTTCCCGAATGAGAATATTCATCCTCTCACATTCTTGGAAGCAAACGAGAACATAGGGGCTTCTGTTTGAGTTCTTTTGCATGATCTCTGCCATGTTAAACTCTTCTGGAAGTTTCTCCAAAATGTCGTCCAAGATATTCTTAACCTTAAATCATGAAAATACAACCCAAAGACCTTATTTCAGTTTTGTTCACAGTGGCTATATATTTTTTAAAGTTTCAGAATATACCATGGACCTCCCAAAGATGCCTACAACTCCCAGGTGGTGGGCCAAGTGGCACTGCCACCTGCTCAGTGCTTCTGCATCAGTGCCCACCAGCTCCCTCCATTACATCTCAGGGAGTCAGGAAAGAGGCTAGACTTTGCCATTTATAGTTTATTCACTGTTAGCACTTAGGAGCATGAGTCATCACCAACTTAATGGCATTTGTCTGTAAAGATAGATCAGGGAAGCAGGTGCATCATTTGGGTAATATAAAACCCACGAATGAAAAAAGAATCCAGTGAAAAGTGACATAAATCTGAATGGGCTTTTAAGTCTGAGCTCAGTCCTGTAGCTGATGCAGCATGAAGCCCTCCCAACTAGCATGTCCTACAACGCCTGGAGCAATTTAGAGCAAACAAGGAAGCCTTTACTTTCTGTAATTGTTACCTTGAAGGATGGAAGGCTTGTCCACTGGCGATGTGAATAGGCACATAGTATTCAAATGCTCATGTTCTATGGACACAGCTTCACTGAGTTGGGAAAACCACTAACTACCTAGAGGGATGAGTGCTTGAAAGCACTTCTTGAATCACTGTGCATGCCTGTAAACCTAATTCCCTGTAGGCCGAGGGAGGAAGATCTGAGTTCAAGGTCAGACTGCCGTATAGTGAGACCCTGTCTCTAAGAACCAAAAATAGAAAATAAAAACATGTGCAAGAAGAAAAAAGTGCCTTTAGCCTCAGAGCTTTCCCTGCCTCCTTGGTTTTGTGGGACACGGCCAGTCATCCTCCTCATTCAGGGAAGTGGTGTGGGGTTCCAGCCCTTGACTCATCAGGTTCTGATGTAAATTCATTTGCAGCAGCAGTGAGAAGCTCAGAAGCGTAAGGTTAAGTTGCAGAATGCTTTGGAATCACCAAGGTTTTGCATTCCTTCCCTGGCTGTATGGGGCCGTGACAAGTCATCACAGCTCTCCTGCGAAACACAGACCCTGGTGCCTTCCAGATCTCTTGTGAATCAAATAGCATGCCTGTGAAGATTTTCTGTAATGCCATGTACCTAATAAACGGCCTTTGCTATAGGGTGCCAGCCGAACTGAGTGTTGAGGCAGTTTTATCTCAATGTTCTGCAATTTTGTGGTTTCATGGAAAGGTTGGAAGCATAAAATGCTGGCTCAAATGTCCATCATTCATTTACCTCTGCTTCTATTAATGCTTTAGCTCTTCATACATGGATGGATTTTTCCTTCTTTGTCTTTTTAAAGATGTAACTTTCTTGTAGAAAAGATGTTTATGCATAGGACACAGGACCACACATTGCACAGCTCTAAATGATAATGGATGACCTTATTTCAAGAACTAATTGAAAAAGTTCAAGAAATAATATGACCACTACCCGGAACCTCATTATAATTAGAGTTGATGTTTAGCAAACGCCATTTGAACAACCTGAATTCTTGGCGATCAAACCCTGATTGACAATTTTGAGAGGAATAAGGACTAATTTGTTTTGGGAAGTCAGCTATTCAGGTTTTAAATTAATGAAAAACAAGATTTTAACAAGAAATGTCATTTTTCATACCCATCATCCTAGGGTAATAAAAATCTTCAAAAAATAATGCTGTTCTCATAAGACAATGTTAAAAAAAATGGCAAAATGAGATTAAGAGTGAAGGGTCATGGACTGAAGACATGGCTCAGTGGATAAGAACACTTGCTGCACAGTCATGGACTCTGATTTCTGATCCCAGAACCCACATAAAAACCTGGGTATGAGCCGGGCGTGGTGGCACCTTTAATCCTAGGCAGAGGCAGGCGGATCTTTGTGAGTTCAAGGCCAGCCTGGTCTACAGAGTGAGTTCCAGGACAGCTGGGGCTACAGGGAGACCGTGTCTCGAAAAGACAAAAACAAAACAAAACAAAAAAAACCTGGGTATGTCAGTGTGCATGCCTATAACCTCAGCATGGGTGGGGAGGTGTGGAAACAGTAGGGTTGCTGGGGCTCTGGGTTCAAAGAGTCCCTGTCTCAAAAAAGTAAGGTAGAGTTACATAGGTCAGACACCCCCTGGCTTCCTTTGGCTTGCACATGCACACCTGCCCTCCTACCCCACACATACAGTGAAGGGATAGCCACAGATTTAGAGAAGATAGCTGTAATTCATATATCTAACCAAGAATATGCATCCAGAATAATGAGTTCTTATATATCCATAAGCAAAAGACTGACAAAAGTGAGGCAAGCAAAAATTATTTCACATGACTGTATCCAGTAGTTATGTGCATGTGAAAAGATGTTCATTACTCCTGACCTGAGGGCTGAAAAGTTAAAGGCAGTAACAGTTTATCCCTGACAAAATCTGAAGCAGGTCAAGTAACTGGGGACTCACACATTGCTAGTGGGAGTGTAACAGATACAAACATTTGAGGAAGTTCTTGGCAGCAGTATTAAGGCTAAACATTATACCCATCCATGATCTGGCAATCTCACTTCAGAGATAGACAAAGGAATGTTTTGAGCTCCTTTGGCAGTTAACATTTGTCTGTTGAGAAAGGATTATAGGAGGCCAGTTCACCACTGTGGAAGTCATAAAAGTTGAGAAACAAAAAAACACCCTAGAGCCAACTCAGGCATCCATCCACAATAGAACAGAATTGTATGTACACATGACAGAATGCAAAACAGTAATGAGTCCTAGTACCCGAACAGCAGGATCTCACAGGGCGGAGCAATGGAACCTGGCAATACATATTGCATGACTGCATGTATTGGAAGCTCAGAAACAGCCAATATGTGACAATGGAGGTAAGGTAAGGGAGTGAGAGGTGCACTTACTGACAAGAAGCTTGAGTATCTTGGACAGTTGAGAATGTTCTTTACCTTGATCTAGGGGGTGGTTATGTGGCTGTTTGCATAGATAAGCATTCATAGTTACACTCTTAAGGTTAGTATGCTTCTCTTGTAAGGAAGAAAATAAAAGAACAGAGCTTTTTACCTTGTCTTCTGTAGACTGTCCCAGCTCCTCACTGCTGACTGCGTTCCTGGGTTGCATTTCCAGTAGAGTTCTGAAGAGAGTGTTGGATGTCACTGTCAGGAATTCTATTTCAGCGTTGGGGTGGAGGCCGTACAGAACCGGGCTTTCTGGGGGCAGCGTGTCCTCTATGTACTGGTGGTAACCCGAGTAATCTAGGTAGGGCGGGGCTGCAAATCCTGGTGCCAGCGTGAGTTCATCTTCGATCTTCAACCATAAAGAAACGCCAGTTACCCCGAATCTAGGCAGTTATCATCTTTACTTCCTAAGCAGAAACACTGGCAAAAAGGTCTTAGCATGATGCTAGGTAACTACTAACCACCTCACTCTGTTTATCCTAACTCTAAAATGTGTCCTACCTTTGAGGAAGACTCCAGACAACGCACATCGATCATATCCCCGAGGAAAGCCTGGGGTTGTCGTGATACATACACCACAAGGAAAGAGTGAACGTGGCTGGGCCACTACTGCCTGCTGGTCAGTGTCACGTGTTTCGAGCTACCAATTCTCATCCCCATCTCCTGAGATGAGATCAACATGTCTGGTCATTAATTTGCCCAAGTATATATTTTGAGATTAAACTTAATTCTGAACTCATTTTAATGAAGTCTAGCATGTGTTTCCCCAGCATTGTGAATATAAAATGTCTTCCCCTCACAAGCTCCATGGGTGGGAGGCTTGGTCCTCAGCTGAAAGTACCATTTTGGAAGGTACTGGAAGCTGCTGGGTGTGGGGTTTAGTTGCAGGAAGTAGGCCACTGAGGGCATTTCTTTCCAGGGTATGTCTCCAGCCTGTTTTGGTTCTCTGCCTTCTGCCGGTCATGAGGTGAGCAGTGTTTCTCTGCCACGTCCTCTCTCACTGATGTTCCTGCCTCCTCATGGTCCAGATGACCATGGATCAAAACCCCTGAAACTGAACACAAGGCAAACCTCTCCTTTCTTAAGGGGTTTCATCAGGCATCTTATCCCAACAAAAAGCCTCAGTGCATGACACTTTCTACAGGGCTGCTTCAGATCATCTTGTGACACATAAGAACTTTATTAACATAAGTCAGTATGTACATCTATTGAAAGACAGTATGGTCTGACTAACCACCATATTATACTGAGTCAAATCAGTGTTACTTCCCTAGGACTCTGGGGTACTCAGGGCAAAGTCTATGCTGTTGCTGTCAAGATCCATAGGCTGAGTCAGCTGCTGCTGTGCAGGACACAGTTGCCTGATGAACGAAAGGCCGCAGGAGGATGACCATTATCAGCCCATCTACTTAGTGGGAACAAGGGAGAACATGGACACTTCATGTAGAGGGATATTACCAACTAAAGTAATGTGAGCAAAAATAGCACATCCTCTATACATTAGAAAGTAGATCTTCAAAATGAAGCCAAAGAAATTAGGGACCTGAATTTGTCTAGGATAAACAGTAAGGTGGTTAGAATTCACTAATTAGCTTATCTCAGGACCCAACCCCACCACAACTGATTGTGCTCTCAGTGCTCATTAACACTTGTGTTTTAATTTCCCCATTCTCTTGTATTGTAAGTTCTGTCTACAGATGCATTTATGTGTACAGGGGAATGCTATTTTTTTTTTTCTGTCACCCAGTACAGCTTTCCTCTGCCTAGACATGCATAGTAAATAATTTTCTGAAAGTTCTGTCTGCTCTATGTATCTTGAACCATATCTCTTCATTATCACCTGTAGACAGTTTCATTAATCAATTCAATAATATGGGCCAATCACCCAATGCCCAACCCTTTGTAAATATAAGATCTTCATAGGTCCCACTTCTTAAGGAGCTAGAGTCAAGGAGACAAAGTAATTGTGATTGTTCTGTATTGTGGTGTCATGTGTCTTGGAGGAGTGATGTGTAATTCCTTCCCCCCCTTTAAAGATATTTTTATTTATGTGTGCCTGTGTGACTTATGCACCATATGCATGCAGGTGCCTATGCAGGCCAAGGGGCTTCAGATTCCCCAGAATGGGACTTACAGACAGTTGTATGTGGGTGGGCATGAGCTTGGGCATGTGTGGGCTAACATTTCTGCCACCATGCGTTCAGAGTCATGAGTAAAGATCACATGACCTCTCTGTTTACACCCGGCAAGTTGGGATGACATGTGATGGTTCAGAGATCTGGGATTGGCCACTGTGAGGTGACCTCAAGATGCCCACTCCTGACTTAAGCTGCTTGCTGTGAAATATTAAAGAGAATTTTTACACATTGTACCACCTGAGGAGATCTCCGGGTTGTTTTGCACACATGTTCCATCGCAGGGCTATCAATCTTACAGCTAACTCTCCAGTTTGTCTGGTTGTGGGAATTATCAGTTACCTGGTTGGTCCTGGGGTAGCAGCCCCCAGCCGTGGGTTAATTGGTTGGTCATGGGGTAGCAGCCCCCAGCTGTGGGTTTGGCTGTGGAATTACCAGTTCCACAGCTGCAGGTTTAGCTACAAGACCATCAGCCTCGTGGCTGTGTGTGGGCTGTGGGACCATGAAATTACCAGTTCCACAGCTAGGCCATGGGAGTCAACAGCTTCCCAGTTGTGTGTTGGCTGTGGAATTACCAGCTCTACAATTGAGTGTTTGGTTGTGAGTTACCAGATCTACATCTGAATGTTTAGCTGTGGGATCTTCAATTCCACTGCTGAGTGCTTGGCTATGAGACCATCAATCTCTTGGCTACGTGTTGGCTGTGAGATCATCAGTTTCATGGCTGACAGGGCAGCAGCCCCCTGGATAGCAGGAACCCACAGTTGTAAGCTGCTTGATGTGAGTTCTGGGAACTGAACCTGAGTCCTCTGCATAAGCAGCAAGCATTCTTAACCACTGAACCATCTCTCCAGTCTTGTTCCTTCTCTCTTACACCCACAGTCCTGGATGGCATAAAAAGCCTGTAAACTTAACAGAGATGCTCAGGACTTCACTCAGCATTTCATTTTGTAGCAGGAAGGTTTTCAAGTTCTCTCACCCTTCATAGTGCCAGAAACAGGAAGGTGACCACAGGGATCAGGAGAAGGAACAAGTGTAACTGGAGTTACAGGCAGTTGTTAGCTGCCATGTGGGTGCTGGGAATCAAACCTGGATCCTCTGCTCTTAACTGGTGAGCCAACTCTCCAGCCCTGAGAACTAGCCTATTCTAAATGGACATTTATCTAAAGAAAATAGAGAATGGCCAATAAATGCATGAGAAATAACTAGAAAATGGCCCTGAACTTGAATCTCATTTGAGAGCCAGTGAGCATGAGGAAAGTGTGGCCACGTCTTCAGGTTCTATAGTACAAGAAACAAGAACTGAACACTTTCTCCAGAAAACACAGCCTGGTCTACAGACACAGGGTTAATTAGATGATAGACAAGGAAAGTCTAGTCTTTTTAAATTCTTTCACAATTCTCTCTCAACAGTGGCAACCTACCTGTTCCCCACAGGAGCAGCAAGAACGAGGACTCAAATCAACACACTTTTCCTTATTTTCAAAACATAGCTGTGGCATTTTATTATCACACATGAAACAAATGGGAATTCCATACTCTTTAATGTTAATTTCTTGTTTTAGCATTTTAAGATTTTATTTTTAATTATATGCATATTTGGGAGGAGTGGAGCTGTGTGTGAAGAGGGGGAATATGCCCATGTGTGTGGGCACCTGCAGAGGCTGCAAGTGGAGGTTATATCCCATGGATCTGTGAGCTATTGACTGCCTAACTTGGGTGCTAGGAACTGAACTCGGGCTCTCTGTAAGAGCTTATGAGCTATTAACCTCGGAGCTATTTCTCTAGCCCTAATCATGTTTTACAGCTTATTTGAAGCAAAATCCATAAAAAAGTTTGTCATAATCACACTTAGTTGATATTCTCATTATTTTGTTGTCTTAATAGATTTTTAATTTTATTTTTAATTGAAAATACTAATTGCATATAGTTATGAGATATGAGATGGTTTTATTCCATTATTTATTGTGTGTTGGTCTGTGTATGCTCACACCTTCCTCCACCGAGCCATCTTCCTGCTCCAATGAAATGTTTTGATACAGGTTTACATCCTGGAATGGTTAAATCAAGACAACAAATTCATCACCTCACATTCTTCTTCACCACATTTTTCTTGAGCATATGTTTAATAATATAATAATGTTGATTATCAAAATTTAGAATAGTTCATGATTTCTACAGAAAACAAACCAAAAATGGGAGTAAAATCAGCCCTGGATTGTATTCTGGCCAAAGCTCTTGCCCACACTCATTGAAGGATCTGGGGCCACACACACACATGCACACACGGGGATTGTAAAAATGCAGGCTCTGATTCTCTAAGCCTTGGAAATGCTTCAGAGTCTATATCTAACAACTTCCCAAACTCCCCTAAAGGAAGAGTGGAATATACTTGTAAAAGACCCAAATTCTTAGGAACATTTGAAAGTTACATACATGTGAAAATAATCTGAAAATTTCTTACCAGAATGTTTACCTCAGTGGAATTAATTTTAAAATGTCTTACCAGAGATGGATTCATGAATTCTTCTAGGTATGTCCGGCACAGCTTGCGATCCCAGGTGTCTGTGATGTGGCCCCCATACATGATCTCCCCAAAGAGGTAACGGAGGTCTTCCCATGGGACCTAGGGAAAAACCACCTGCCTTAGTTTCCTGTTTTGGGGACAAAAAATAAATAAAAACAAACAAACCAAAAAACCCTGACAAAAGCCACTCTATGAAGGATGATTTGGCTCCCAATTCCAGGTTACTGTCCATCATTTTGAGGACGTCACGGTGGCAGGAACTTGAAGCAACTGGTCACATCCCATACAAAGTTGAAACTAAATCAATGTGGCATTCGAGTACTACTTGGTTTACTTTCTCCACTTTTATAAAGGCCACAGCCCAGCTGTGCTGCCCACGTTCAGGGTGGATCTTCCTATCCCAATGAAGACTAATTAAGAAAGTCCCTTCCTCAGCAGAGATGCCCACAGGCCAACCCAAGCTAGACACTTCCTCATGGAGACTCCCCTCCCAGGTCATTCTAGATTGTGTCAAGTTGAGAATTAAAACTCAGCATCACACCATGCAAGTGTTCACTTCCAGGCCTAGAGCATCCATTCACCCTACCTTGAAGAGAGCCCCTTCACCACATGGCCCTAAATCTGTGTCAGCCAGGGGTTTTAAAGGCAGTGTGGCCATGGTCTAATGTTCTGTACAGAACTTCTTGGGAGACTTATTTCAGTGTATTCTAATAAATTTGGCAAAAGTTCAGTAACATCATACTTTAATGAAGGTTTTTTTTTTTTTTTAATGTTGAAGTATATGGCTTTATTCAACAAAGAATCCTTCAGTTGAATTTCCACATGCCAAGCTAGTCTGTATCCTTCCATGGAGGAAATAATAAAAAAAAAAAAAATAGGAAACTTTAATGAAGTTTTTAAAGGAAATGAAGTAACTCCTAAAACAGGTTATACAGTGACAGCATGCATATTCAGAATCTCAATCTTCTTATCACCTGATTTATCTGTTTTTGTAAAGAAAGTAGCAGGTTGTACTTGGAGTCCACTTGAAGTCCATCATTTTCTGAAAAACTGGGCAAATGCCACAGATAGACTCAGGTTCAGCTACAGCCTGACTAGCCATGAGACTGTTGAAAGGCTGTAACTAACCACTGTACCATGTTTTATTCAGGAAATCACTGTATCTCCTTCTTCACTGGCTTAGCAGAGTTCACACATCTCTTTGCTACCCTTTAGGTTTGCAAAACATGCCAGTTTCTGATGAAGCCTTTCCAGACAGGAACCTTTGCTCCCTCAGGGGCAGTCTATTGCCTCCCAACAGTTCAAGTAAAATCGTAATTATAGCCTTCTGTGTTGCATGATGTGACAGAACAGAACAAGTAAAATTGCCCCGACTACTCCAATGGACTTGCTACAAGTTTATTTGAATTTGAATAAATGAACCTCAAATATGTCTTTTCTTTTAAGAAAGCTGGCTTGATGTGAACGAGAAGGGAGAGAACTGGCTAGACTGCAGCGTGCTCTCTCTCTCTGCCTCCTCACAAACACCTTCTGGGGAGGGAACTGGATGGTTTCCCCAACTCTGATTAAATTAATGCTAGCCTGCCATTTCAGTAGCCAATATGTATCTTTCTCATGATTTTAACCAACTAGAGTTCTATCACTTCAATCATTGATTCTCTTTCTCCTAACCGTAATCATCTTTTAAAGAATTTTTGTGCATGCATGTGTATGTGTGGTATTTGTATACACAGGTGTGTGGGTGCACAAGCACATGTATGTGCCTGGTTATTGAGACTAGGGGTTCAAACCATGTATTTTCCTCAACCACTCTCCACTATTTTGTTAAGTCAGGGTCTCTCACTGAACTTAGGGCTCCCTGACTGGCTAGACTGGCTGGCCAGCAAGCTCCAGAAATCTACCCATCCCTACCTGTACAGCATTAGGACATAGGCATGTACTGCCAGGCTTGGCTTTTTATATGAATGCTAGGATGTGAACTCAGGGCTTCATGCATGCTTGGCACTTTACTGCCTGAGCCATTTTCCTAGCTCCTAATCGTTATCTTTTTTTTTTTTTTCTCTCTTTAAAAGTTTATTTTTATTTTATGTGTATGGGTATTTTACTTGCTTGTATATAAATGTGCCCATGAGTGCCTGGTGCCTGTGGAGGCCAGAAAAGGGCGATAAATTCTGTGGGACTGGAGTTAAGGACAGTTATTAGCTGCCATGTGGGTGCTAGGAACTGAACTCAGGATCTCTGCAAGAGCAGCCAGTGCTCTTGTCCAGAGTCATCTCTCCAGCCCCTCCTAATCATTATCTTTTAATGCCTTCTCATAAAGACTAATTTGTATAAGCAAACTATGTGCACAGGGTAACTTAATTCCCAAATGTCAGTAACTTGCTTTATGTTCTGTGGCAAATTACTTGGGTCAAGACATCTGAGGGACCTGAGAGTGTGTTAAAAACCTAACAAAACCTTGGTTAATCTGGGCTATCTGTATGACCTTAAGCATCCAGAAGGAAAGTACAACCAGAAATAAATAATCAGTAAGACCAGAGAAGCTGTAATGCAGACACAAAACTTGAGATCTCAGTAAAAAGACAAAAAGAAAAAAAAGAGAGCACCGTTGTTTGGCCTGTCTTCAATTCTTACAGGTAGGCGCATATGCTCTGTGGATGCCAATGCTTTTGGCACTCCTCAAAGACATGAGATACAGCTTTTTTACTTTTTAGCCCTCCAATGTGGACTGAAGACTGCTGAGATACCCAGTTGGTGAACTAAGCAGCTAATGGGAATTCAGCCTCCTCAGAATATGGACTACCATTGTTGGATTACCTCGGCAGTATCATGGAGGCCAATGCAGGGGGATCAAGACAAGATGTGTGCTTACTGGACTTCATTTGGGAGCACAATATTTAAAGCGGAAGCATGTCAGTAAGGGTTTCCTTCTGCATAAGTTTTCTTTTTTTTGTAATGTAATGTCTTTTTTTAATATATATACTTTCTTTTATTTCATTTTTTAACAATAAGTGATAATTTATGAGTACAAGCATCCTTCATGTAAAACCAATTTGCAAGCAGTTGTGCCCAAATCCACACAGCCCAAGGTTCCCACCATCCAGCTGGGGGGGGGGGCTTGTATGTACAATCAAGTTGATCAAATAAGTGTCCAGTCTATATTGCTGTGGTTTCACCATTCACCCCAATCGTAGCCCTTACATTCTACCATGCCCCCTCTTCCACTGTTCCCTAGGCTTAGAGAAAAGGGGCACAGGTGGATGAGAACTAAAACAGTCTACTTTCTTTGGAGCTGTCGTTTTGGACTCTGGGCAGTTCTGGCTGTTTCCTTTCATGGGCTGACAGTTTGTCCAGGAATAACCTTTCAATCCTACTAATGAAGCACAAGAAATTAGATAATTAGATATATAGGTATTTAAACAGTACTAATTGTTATGGTAGGTTAATTTGGTACAGACACAGATGTTTGGATGGTATGTTAATCCATGAATTATGTTTTTTTTCTGTAAAAGATGGCAGGGTCTTACTGTGGCTTATAACAGCTCCTAACCACTAGAGGATGTAAGCTTGTGGCATCAGCCATGGGTTTTTCCTCCAAGGAGAGAGCTACTAGCCAATTAGATTTGTAATGTCTTAATCATAGTCTACCATCAAATATTTTAGGAATATTGTTAATATTTAGATAGTATATTAGCAGCATGCAATAATTACATCATAAGTTCTCAAGCAGAGGCAGTCTATTGCAAGGACCTTCTTTGCTGCCAGTTATCATAGGGTGTTTAAAGTTAGAAAACTGAACAGCCCCGGGCGTGGTGGCGCACGCCTTTAATCCTAGCACTCTGGAGGCAGAGGCAGGTGGATCTTTGTGAGTTCAAGGCCAGCCTGGTCTACAGAGTGAGTTCCAGGACAGCTGAGGCTACAGGGAGACCCTGTCTCGAAAAGACCAAAAAAACAAAACAAAACAAAAAACTGAATAGCAACACTGAATACTGTAGAAATGCACTTTGCTCAGTAATACTTGAGTTGTTGCAATATTAGATTAACCATTTGGTTGTTACAGAAAATCCTTAACTGTAATTGATGGTTGTTGCCATAATAGTATATTGCCTGTATTTCTACCTCTAGTAATGGGCTTCATGTGCTAATTTCAATATCCTTGAGCCTGGGCAAGTGCACAAGCCTTTTTAAAAAGAAACATGGCTTACTTGCACAAAACTGATCAGACTTGAGAGATCGTTAATGCGCTTGAAGTGGTTTTTGTGGATGTGAAACAAATGGTGAGAATTTGAATTGTTCCCTTATTATAGTATTGAAATGAAGTCTACTTAATTTATCAAATCATGTTCATGCCCTGATTTTATATACTTGTATCTATCAATAAACATTGTGATACTTGAAAAAAAAAACCCAAAAAACCTAAAGCTGTGTTGACCCTGGAGCCCACAGGAAAGGTAGCGGAACCCTGCAGAGTTTACCTGGCCATCGGTGATGCTGACATGAAGGCTGGTACCAAACACATGGCAGCTCCCCTTCCTGTCCTTCATTTCTACCTCAGTTTTGTACAGAGCTCAGCTGACACAGGACCTAGCTTTTCTGGGCCTAGTCTCATGTGACAGTTACAAGAGACATGGATAACATCTTAAATGATCTCTTTCTCTCTCCAGAACTGTTAGAATAGATTTATGTGTAATAGTTCAAACAAAACCTTGTGAGATCAGCCAGGCCTGATGGTGCTACCCTCTGAAGAAGGAGAATCTCAAATTCAAGCCTGCCTGGGCTACAGAGTAATTTCAAAGCCAGCCTGGCCAACACTGTAGAACCCTATCTCAAAATGATAAATTAAGAAAAAGGAAAAAAGGAGGACTGGGGATGTATCACAGGTGTGGAGCACTTGCACGGCATGTATGAGGCCCTACATTCAATACTAGTATTGCAAAAAAATAAGATAAGGAATATTGATCAAAAAACATATAAAAACTATTTATTTGGAACCAACATATCCATTTCCTTGGGAAAATATACTTCTAGTGGATGCTGTGTGTACACTGTCCTAACAGTCAAACTGTCACCAAAACTCAAGAAAACACCACAGAAAAACCTGTAATAAGGTTTACCAAAAGAATATCAAACTGTTGTTTCCTTAGAAGCATGGATAGGTGGTTTGCAAGGCCCTTTATAGATAGTGTGGCCTAGAGCTCAACATCTGATTGGTTTGACAAATATGTCCACAGATTTCACTTAATGGGCAAAGTTTCCCTCGTGGAGATGAAGCTAGACACTCCTTGGGAACCAATGGCTCTTCCCTTTCACAGTCTAATCACTCGGTTTATGAGAGTTTACACAACTGTTCTCGATGAGGCCTTCCCATTCCCATCTGCAAAGTGCATGTTAGCTCCTAGATAAAATCATTCATCTACCTTTAACTTCAAATCAAGGGGAACATTACTGGGAAAGTCACAACAAGGTGGCATCCTTAATACATAATAATGACATATGCAGGAAATGCACCATTATTTATACATGTGACGCACTGTAAATTGCTTCCATCATCAGAACTAATTGTAGTGATTATTAATGCAGTGTTATGAACTGTCAGAACTGCTGTATGTAATTACATTTGTGCAAATGCTTCATTACCTGCCTAATGAATCTGGCATATATGCACATGTAAACCACTGTTTTTGTTAACATAATGAAGGACATTTTTTTGTGCGCAGAAGCTGTTGATATAGAACTGGTTTGACCTATCTTATCATGTTTGACCATCTATTGCTGGAAAACCTTTGATCTGGTTTATTTTCACACTTGGCAGAAAATGAATGTATAGTGTCAGCTATTTCAATAATCATTTGGAAGAGAAATTATGGTCCATTTTGATAGCACCCAAAGATTGGCAGCTTCAGGCTACTCCTTGGATGGGGTTATCTGACCAGTAAGTACCACTTACATTAGGATTTGCCTCTAAGTAGTTGTAGAGGACGTTGGCACAGATGGTCAGGTCTCCGGGATTGAAAGGATAGCTCCGGCTCCAGCCCTGGGGGCCAAACCTCAGTCTCCCAGCCACACAGGCATGGAAATAGCACAGAGAAAAGAGGATACTTTTAAACTCCTGATCCTTGGAGCACATCTCCAGTGTATCCTGGGAGGGGAAAAAAGAAATGTCCCATTATCACCCTGCACAATTTGTAAGGGTTTTCAATAATCACGGCTTGAGGACGATGATACACTCAAGACAGCAACTAGAGACCATTTGGATTTTGCTAATAGGTTGATTTAGGGGGAAGATTTTTGTTTTGTTGTGTTGTGTTTTTTAGACAAAGTCTCATATATTCCAGGCTGGATGCTACCCTGGCCCTCACTATGTACCCAAGGATAGTCTTGAACTCTTGACCCTCCTGCCTCTATTCTTGAGTGCTGGGATCACAGGTCTGTGCCACCATACCTTTTTATGAGGTTCTGAGGACTAAACTCAGGGCTCTGTGCATGCTAGATAAACCCTCTTTCCAGCCGAGCTACAGTCCCAGCTTGTTTTTCTTCATAATGCCTCTACATTGTCTAGAAAACATTCTCCCATAAAACTGTAGCATTTGGCTGATCTTAGTGTCATCTTTTTTATCTTGATCTTAGTGTCACTAGCAGAATGCTAGCTAACCCCAGCCATCCATATTTCTCAGTTCTGTGGTAATCAAGATTATCTTGCACATGATCATCCATTGGAAGATGGAAGTGTCACATGACCAAGGTTTGCTGACAGAGTTTGAGCAGAAGTGACTGACATAATTTTCCTTCCATATCAGTTGCTCAAACCGAAATGGCTTGCCCTTGTCACAACTCCTTTTCCTTTTCTGTGAGCTGGAAACAATGGTGACTGTCAGTGTGGTGGAGACATATATTAGCTTGAGTGTGTGGATATCCTTACAAAACAGGCCAGCCTGTCACCTTGTTCAAGTCGATGCAGTTTGATTCTGTGTTTATTATGTGATATTGGGGTTTGAACCTAGTATTTCCTTCATGCATGCCAGGAAAGAACTCTAGCACTGAGCTGTATCTCCAGCCCCAATTCTCTTTATAATAGTTTAGCCTATACCTTATCCAATGTAATCTCCATGACACATGACTCCAGTGAACTGAATGACATTCATTATGGCAATGCCTGAGTTGAACTGGGCTCAATGGAAAGAATGCACATTGTGTGGATAAGATCTGTAGGAATTTTGTGCAACACAGAGGGAAAGTTGAATCCTGGTAAGCCACACGGACTTGGCTAAGGCCCTCAAAGCACTAGAATAAAAAGGTAGAAAGCATTTATCAAATCTATGACTTAAATAAAAGTCCTTTACTCATTCTCAAATTTGGTAGCATTATGAGGCAAACAAGGAAAAAAGTCAAGGCTACCCCTTTAGCTGTTCAGGGATAATGAAGCTTCCATCTACACCTTACTGTCTGGTTCTCTAAGATGGTCAAACCTCAGCCAGTTTATGTGTAAAAAAGGATCTAGCAACTTTAGCCACATATCAAGGCTATGTAAGACATTTAGGTCTGGCCTCCCAGGGTTGGTGCTATGCTAAGACTGCATTTGTAGCTGGGGGCCACCAACAGAGGAGTGTTCAGTTCCTGTCAGTTTACTTTCAGCAAAATCTGAGACTTTGCCAAGTATAGTTCTAGAACTGCCTGGTGCATATACTCCAGAGCTAACAGAATCTGTATGTCACACTAAATCAGTAGCCCATTTTTAGGAAATTCATGAGAATTAAAAAAAATGTATAATCATTAGAAATAATTTTTACACAATTAAACATCAAATAATATGCAATAATGTGAAGAATAATATAAAAATATATTACCTGTAAATGTGTACAAATTCTAGGAGACCAATTATATTTGAAATTTCATATCAGAATTATAATTCAGTTCAACAAGATACTTGTTACCTATTTGGCTTATAGACAGATCACACAGAACCCAATGTACTACAATAACTAAGTATATTAACTCAATCTATTATTACATATAACTTGGTTTTATACTTAGGATTTGAAAATAAGCCAATGCCCATTTCATTATGTTTTGTTAATATGAATGCTCTAGTATAGGATGATCCAGTTGGAATTAGGTGTTAGTTAGTTCCTCAGCTAGCATTCCTCAGGGAATGTATACAATGGTGTGAGACTGGAGGTCTGTGATTGGCTCTGGGAGATGACATCATTTTGCTTATAAAAGTGACTTGCAGCAGGCAATAAATCGAATTCTCCATTACCATCATTACACAGAATTCCTGGTCCATTATTTTGTGTGTATACAGGCCAAAGCAGGCCTGGATTTTGAGTGTTGGTGGCTAGTGGGTTGAATGGGGGTCTATCAGACCACCAACCTGGTAAGCTAGCATAAGGTTGGACAGTGGCTAGTGGGTTGGATGGATATCTATCAGATCACTAACCTGGTAAGCTAGCATGGCTAGTGGAGCTGGATGGAGACCAATTAGGTCACCAACCTGTGGAGTGAATTATGAGTGGGTGTAGGCTGAAGATAGGCCATCAGCCAGCAGTCTTTGGGCAGGTGGGAAAGCATGGCCAGACAGGAGGCGTTCCACCACCCAGGCTAAGGACCTGAGTTGGAAGTACCTCTCAGGTTCAGGAACAAAAGTAACCAATTGACCTCTGCTCCAAGGGATCAGTTCCCCACAGTGGCCGTCTGCTCTCCTTCCATTAGCAGGGCTGTTCTGTACCTGCTCTTAGCAAGAGAAGCCCCCTACACTATAGGAAAAGAACACAAATCAGCTATTTCTAAGAAAAATATGGGTCAATACACAATTTCATATTTTAAGAAGTTGCATATTTACAAACCAACTGATGAACAAATGCATTTCAGAAAAAAAAATGAGTTGGTAGAGTACTTGCTGTATTAGTTACTTTTCTTTTGCTGTGATAAAACAGCATGACAAAGACAATTTATAGAAGAGTTTTCTTTGGCGTACAGTTCCAGAGGGAGAGTTCATAATGGTGGGGGAGGCATGGTGGCAGGAGGTGGCCAGAGCAGAAAGCTAAGCTCTCACATTTTCAGGCAAGCACAGTAAGCAGACAAAACTGCAAATCTGGCAAGGCTGGAACTCTCAAAGCCCACCCCAAGTGAGTGCTTCTTCCAGCATGGCCACGCCTCCTAATGGTTCCATGACCCTCCCCAAACAGCACCTCAAACTGGGACCAAGTGTCCAAATACTCGGTGCCTCTGGAGAACACTCATTCAGGCTACCACACTTTCCTACGTGCACAAAGCCCAGGGTCTGATCCCCAATACTGCATAAACTGGGCTTGATGGGACATGCCTGTAGTCCCAGCACTTGGTAGATGGAGGCGGGAGGAACAGTAGTTCAAGTTTATCCTCAGCTTATAAGATGTTTGAGGCAAGCCTGGGATAACATGAAACTATAAGAGAAAGAGAGAGAGAGAGAGAGAGAGAGAGAGAGAGAGAGAGAGAGAGAGAGAGAGAGAGAACTAGGATTGTCAATGAGACATATATAATAGTGTTATTGGCACTCGGCCTTTGACTTTACATGGAGAATTACCAATTTTTTCTTCATGCAAACTTTCCAGACAAAATACCTTCATTCTTGCTCTAAAAAATATGGCTATTTTGATATGAAAAGAACCCTAAATGGTACTCCTGTAAGATACCTTTAAGAGGCAGATGCTTTTGAGCTGAAGGTGGTACAGAATGGCAGTATCCTACAAGAAGTGTTTCTTCTGAGAGACTGTGTTAGTCAAGGTAGAGAGTGACAGAGAAAAACACCTACATCTTCCTCTGACTTCTGCATGGTACACATGCACATGTGCGTACACACCACACATGCACACATAAACCTTTTAAGGCAATGTGATTAACTTTGACCAATAAAGTGAAAGAAGTTCATATTACATACATTAGTCCCTTCCTATTTGCTTTTCAAATTCTGTAATTTTTTTATTTATTTTTACTAAATTTTTATGTGTTTCATACATAATTTTTCAGTCAGTCTTAATTGCCATTGTACCCACTTCCCCCTTGGCACCCTCCCATAGTGCCCCTCTTTCTGGAGTTCACACCTTCTGTCATTTGTGCTAGAGTCCTTTGTGCCAAATTACTCTCCCTGCTCCCTCCTCGGTGCCAGCTCCTCCCCTAAGCTCTAGTTAGCCTATCCGGAGTCTCTTTTCCCAAAGAAGGCCAGGTCTTCCTCCCCCAACTGCCATCTGATGCCAATATTTCCTCAGCCAAGGTTGGGCTCTGCTACCCATTTCTGCAGTTCTGTGCTAGGTTTTTGTCCGGCTGAGCTTGCACAGGTCTTGTGCATGCTGATACCAATGCTGTAGGTTCATATGAAGGTCCCAGGAGCTTGCAGGGTTCATTTCTGTTTGGTTTAGTAACACCTCCCTGGCTCTTACAATCTTTCTGCCCCCTCTTTCACCATGTTCCCTGAGCCCTGGGTGGGTGAAGCTGAATGTAGGCAGCCTGTCCATGGAACCACACTCTGTAGACTCCTAATCGTCACAGTTTGGCCTTTCAAGCCCTTTTGGGTTCCTGATCTCCTATTGCATGGAGGAACTTCCTTAACGAGAGTTAGAAGTTAGTTAATGCCTTCTTGGGTCCTTGTTCTATGATGCCTGGGTCTTGTGTGTACAGGTTGCATTGTAGATTTGTTGCCTAGGCATGAGCGATTCACAGACCATGTCTATGTGTGTCCAGTTGTGGGACTCTGTACTGTCATCTGGTACAAAATAAGCTTCTTTTCTGAGTAGTGTCTGGGATATTTGTCTGTAAATATAAAGATGCTTCTTTTGTAGTTAATAAAATGTTACCTTAGCCTAGGGATGTGTCTACCTAAGGTAAAAAATAAACTAAGAAAGTCATATTAGTCTAACAATCTATTGACAAATTACACATACAATACTGCTACATGAGTTCATTAATTTTCATTTTCTGTAGTGCTGGGGTAAACCACAGTTCAAAAACATTAAATACAAAAATACTATAAACAAACAGTTCTTAAATTTGAAATTACTTGTTATGTTACAGTTTTGTGATTGTTCTATTTTACTATTGTTGATCTCTTACTGTGCCAAATTTATGTTAAACTGTATTCTAGGTTTGTATGTATTCGTGTATAGAAGAAAACATAATTTACATAGAATTTTGTATTACCCTTGATTTCCATCTTCTGTTGGGTATCTTAGAACATATGCCATATGAAAAAGATGTGACTACAATATTAACTTGTGGGAAGAATCTTTAAAAGAAAGTGAACACGCTCCCTTTGTCACTTGTTGCTCCTTCTTCCACCCTTCTGTTGGGAGCACACATATGAGGCCTGCAGCTCTCTCCATCTCCTAAGAACACCACGAGTCCATCCTGAAAGGAGCACAGTGGAGAAGGTAGCCAATGGGCTGCTCTGGCGACAACACAGTTGTGACAATATGAGCTCGGAATGGCCTGCCTCCAGAACTCTCTGGTGGCAAGCATATTTTTTTCCACCTTATTTAAGCTATTGTTGTCCTTTCAAAAAGAGCCAACTCTGATCAGATAAAAGGGTTCAGAGAATCCATTCACAGATAGCCTGGAGGCATAGGTGAATAACTTCCAATGAGATAGTCTGTCAACTTGCTTAGGAGATAAGCCACTGGGCCTGCACAGGAGGGCTTATCTAACCCAGATTAATTGAGGTAGGCAGCAGCTAAATGTGGACAGCACTATTCCAAATAGGCTGGGGTCCAGGACTGAACAAATAGGAGAGAGCCAGCTGAGTACCGGCATTCATTTGCTTTTTGCTTCTACTGTGGAGTCATCATAACCAGCCACTTCCTACCCTGCTGACTTATATTCCCTGCCATGATGGACTGTGTCCCCTGGAACTGGAATCCATGTTGCTTTTGTGCAAGTATTTTATCACAGCAGCAGAAGTAACTAATCTGTGATCTGAATAATAAATGTACTCTTCTAACACAATGCAAGTCAGTAGTTTTAGATATCTGTAAGGTTTCTCTTTGCTTGGGTAATTTTGGGTAAAATAGGCTTGAGGAGTTGCTCGTATTTATTTTTTATACTTAGGGTCAAATTCACTCTTATTTCTTTTTTAAAAAGTATTTTATTTAGCATTTTTATTTTATGTATATGAGTCTATGCCTGCATGTATGTAAGTGCACTCTGTATTGTGCAGTGCCTGCAGAGGTCAGATGATAGCATCTGATTCTCCTGGGTCTGGAGTTACAGAGAGTTGTTAGCTGCCTTGTGGGTGCTTGGAATGGAACCCAGGTCCTCACCAAGAGCAGCCAGTGCTCTTAACCACTGACTGAGCCACTCTCCAGCACCCTAGTCTTATTTCTTTCAGTTAACATATGCAGTTTTACAGATAGAGGTCTTTCTTGAATAAGCTACAGCAAGCATTCTTAACTAGGTAATTCATACGCAGACTGAGGAAATGTGTCTCTGTCAGCATATTTAACATTTTTGGGAATGTGCACTACCCTAGAAAGGGTGTCCAAAGTTTTCTCATTTTCTCAAAGGCATCCTCACCTAAAAACTAAAGAACAACTGTGCAGAAATACACTTGTTCATGAAATGTTCCCTTTCTATGGATAAAGACAACGGTTTCAGAGGAATGCATAAATTGGAAAGTATTTCCAATTCCTCTTTTATACTTACTTTGGGAAAGAACTTGAATATTTCATAAATGATTAGAAATTGTGAGATGATTTAAAGAAATGTATGCCTGCCACAGTGCTCAAAAAGAACACATTAAAATATTTAAAGAGGGGACTGGAGAGATGGCCTAGCAGTTAAGAGTGCCGACTGCTCCTGCAGAAGACCTGGGTTTGATCCCCAGCACCCACATGGCAGCTGAGAACTGTCTGAAATTCCAATTCCAGGAGAACTCCAGTTCCAGGGGAATCCGACACCCTCTTCTGACCTCTGTGGCACTGCCACAGAGACACGGGTGCACAGACCAGCATGCAGACAGTACATTCGTACACATAGAGAAAAATAAATAAAAAATTAAAAAAAATATTTAAAGAGACTCAACAAGATGCTTTTAATTCCTACAGTCTTCTTTATAATAAGCTATAATCACTCTATTTAAATAAGTGATTACAGCTGAAGAGATAGATCAACAGTTAAGAGCACTTACCACTCTTGCAGAGGACCAGAGTTCAGTTCCCAGCACCCATGTTGGGTGGCTCACAACTGTCTGTGTCCAGTTCCAGGAGACCTGATGCCCCCTTATAGCCTCTGTAGGCACCGGCATACATGTGGCACATATACAGACACACTCATACACATGAATATATGTAAAAAAAAAAAACCTTTAAGTAATTAACTGTATTCATCAACACTATATTCTTGAGGCAGCCAATAATTCTAATTCCCTCATTGGTTTTGGTATTGACCCAGAAACTCCTAGAGCAAGAGTCAAGCATGTACATGTACTTTATAAAAAATACCATTCCAGGGGCTGGAGAGATGGCTCAGTGGCTGCTCTTGAAGAGGACCTGTATTCTGTTCCCAGCACTCATGTGACAGCTAACAATCATCTAGAACTTGAGTACTAACTGATACCCTCTTCTGTCTTCTGCAGGCATTATATACATGTGGTACATGCACTTAAATAAATGTATGCAAAGCACTCATACATGTAATAAAAAATTTTTAATTTAAATAATAACATTCCTAACAGGGGATTGAGTATTTAGCATGAAATCATATGTATTTCCTCCATAGGGCTCAGTCTACTACCTTAATAAGACTTATTTACCAAAGCTTTCTAAGAAATAAAGCTTTCTAAGTAATTAGAAAAAAAATAAGAACTCGGAGCAATATCAGTAAAGGAAACTCTTAAGAGTTGAGCATGATACAGGTAAATATAACAATTTGGGTAAATAAAAGAACTGTAATTGACCTCATGTTAATTTGCATATATTATTTATTTTGGAAGAAAACAAAAAACATACATATGAGTATGTCATGGTTTCCATGTGAAATATACTGCATAGGCTCCTGTGTTTGAGTACCTGCCCTCAGTTGGCAGTGCCTGGAAGGTCATAGAACCTTTGGAGCTGGAGTACGTGGATTCCTAGGGAGTTGGTCCTGAGTATTATCTCAACCCTGGCTCCCTAGTACCCTCTCCCTCCTCTTCTTTCTGACCTTGCTATGTAACAAGGAGTCTCAGGTGCAAATATCTGAGGCAGTGGATGGCACCTCAGTCACCGTACCTTCCTGGCATGATGGACTGTATCACCTTAGACTGTGAGCCAAAGTTAATTCTTTGTCCCTTAAGCGGCTTCTTGTCAGGTAGTTGGTCACATGACAAGTAATTGCTACAGATTATATTATGGATATTAACTGAAAGCTGGGCAGGGTGGAGCTTTAAATTTATAATATCGAAACCAAATCTAAAGCATCATACTGAAACTTTCTCTGAGGTCATCATTGTTATCAACAATAGCTTCTCTTCTTTCTATGCAAAGATACTAGCTCATCACATACATGTTTCAGATCCAAGTTTCTCAAAGTTACATAGTTCATGTTACAATTTTATTAGTTTTTAGGTATAACTTAAATGCATTTCTAGTCATTAAAATAAGAATAGGGAAAACTGAGTCCATATACATGAAAATAGAGGGGAGACTATTTGGGAAAAGGAAGGGGGGCAACAAAGAGTAATGAGAAAATGGGCATCATCAATGTATGCTACATACATGCATGAAAATACTATGATGAAATCCATTTCTTCACAGCTAATAGATACTAATTTTAAAAGGGAAAGAAATAGAGTAATACCTACACACAATAGGTGTACACACAATACACATACACACATGCATGCATATGCATGCACACAGCTTTCACTACATCACCTTAAATGAAACATGTAAGTTGATGATAACCCCGTAGTCTCCTGTTGTTAGACCAACCGCTTCTGCTTTCTTACCTGATCAAAGTTGTACAGGGCAGCATGTAAATTAGCCAGCATTCCTGTTGGGGGCTCATTAGTAATCTTAATGGAATTTTCCAGAAGGCCTTGGGGGATGATGTGCTCCTGTGGGGACGGTGCAGCCTCAGCACTCATGAACACTCTGTAATCTCTATGGCTTCCTTGGCTGAATCTTTCAAGGAGTTTCTCCAAGGTTCCCAGCCACTTGGCTACCAGATGCACATTCTGCAAGACAACAGGATTTTTGTTTCCTGTGACTTGAATAACAGTATTAGAACTTATTCCTGAAGACTCAGAGAACCATGACTTAAAATTGTCCTTTATTTTCATGTCAGAAAAAAAAGAATGGAACATTGAACATATTAAATCCTCTAAAATCCCATAGGATGGCATTGTGAACCCATCTCCCTTAATACACACATTTTAAACATCCATGAGTCACTTCTGAGATGGAGCTGCCTAAGATTTTCTTTGTTACAGTTCAAATCCAATTGCTGGTAGTATACAATCTAGCAGGCATAAATGTACCTGATTCCCCTACTTCATTGTTTCGGATAGAAATCTCCTCTACTCAAATTTCTTCTCATTAGCATTTAGACTCAAAAGATGTAAGGAAAAAAGGCTAGGGGGAAAAGACAGCAGCGACTCATTTTTAAGATGCTCTCTGTATTCCTAATATATTCTATTTCTTGAGTCCCAGAGCAATCAATAACTCTAATTTGTCTCTCATAACACTCTCTCATTCTCTCTCTCTCTCTCTTTCTTAACATAATAAAATAATTCCTTGCTTTTTGGTTTTCTGAATCACAAATTTGGTCCTCAAACACTAAATACCAAGAAGAAAATGGTTGTTGATGCTGGGAAAGAGGTACAAAGCCTGTACCTCACCTGCTCTCTAGCTCTGAGTAAGTTATATAAAGTTTTAAAATATTATTATTATTGTTTGTGGGGGGATAAATCCATTATGGCTAATTATGATAGCTGACTTCTTTCCCTGATAACCTAGAAGGTCGGTTTAACCCCACAAATCTAGAAGGCTGGCAGGAGATGAGAGCTGTTCCTACTTACCATATCAGACATCAGGCATCTGCAGCCCAATCCCCAGGGGAGGGTAGCTTGAGGTTTAGCAGTCTTAAGCTTATTCCTCCTGACGCGTGTATGCCCTGTCCTCTGGAGGCAAATGGCCTGCAAGCCATAAGCTTATCTGGGGGGGAGGGCGCTATGGAATTCCTGCCATAAAACTTAGCCATTGCAGAATGCACGTAGGCTTCTTCTCTGTCCCACCCACATCCTTGTCAAAGAGCTCAACAAATCTATATAGGTGCTTAAAACCCTTGCAATAAATGAGTTTTGTTCACCGGCACAACTCCCAGATCTTTCTTCAGATCTGTTCAGGTTCACTTGCTGTTCCTGGGATGTCCTCTGCCCTGTCTTGCTTCCCTCCTTGCAGCCTCCAGCAGTCGAGCCACAGCCAGGCAGGACTGCCATACCTAGGGCCACCAGCTTGGTGACCTGGGAGGCAGGAACCTCATGACACGGAGGAAGCCAGTGTGTGTGTGTGTGTGTGTGTGTGTGTGTGTGTGTGTGTGTGTGTGTGTTTAGGTCAGAGAATAACTTTCTTTGGGGGGATCAGTTCTTTCCTTGCATGGTGGGTTCCCAGGATTGAACTCAGGCTGTCAGGCTTGCACAGAAAGCACTTTTACCCACTGAGCCATCCTCCAACCCTGGAAAGGTTTTGTTATGTGATTAAAGTCTCACAGCTAGAGATATCTAATTATTTCCAAAAAGATAAAGAAAATTTAAAAAGTGGAAATAGCTACAAAATCACAAGGTAAGTCAAATAAAGAATGGAATGGTAACTCAGATGTTCTCTGAAATTTCTGTTACAAATAGATCTATGACAACTCAGTTGTTCACATTATTCATTTTGTTTCATTGGCAAACTAGTTAGCTTTCTGTTGCTGTGATAATGACCAAAAGCGACCTGGGAAGAAAACGATTTATTTGGCTTATATGTTACAATCCATCATCCAGGGAAGCCAAGGCAGGAACCTGGGGGAGGCTTGCTCAGCCACCTTTCTTATACAATCCAGGCCTGCCTACCTGCCTAGGGATGGTACTGGCCACAGCAGACTAAGCTCTCCTACATCAATTAGTAATTAAGAAAATGCCTCACAGACATAGTTGCAGGGCAATCTGATGGAGGTAATTCCTCTATTGAGAGTCCATCTTTCCAGGTATGTCCAGGTTTGTGGCAAATTGAAAAAACTAACCAGCACAGGAAGTGCCCTGGGCTGAACTGTGTCCACTCAAGAGAGGCTCAAATCCTCAGGACTTTACAATTTGGCAAGATGTAAAGATCCATATTATATTCCTACACAGCTATAATTTAATATAAGTCACAGTGCAGTAAGTTCCTATCATATTGCCCTAGTCTTGCTTCAGAGAGTTTCTTTTTTTTCTTTTAGAAATCTTTAAAAACTAGGACAGCTAAAGGCCTGGCATAGTCTCTCTTGTCCAACCATTGTTTGTATGGTCAGAGGGGTGAGGAGTAGACATGTCTAGTTAAACAAATTCTACATGATAGCTTTAGGTCTGCAATAGAAGTCCCAAAATCAGTGCTTGACGTAATAAGGTCTTTCAATATTTTAAGTGGCAGAACTTGGATTTGGGGAATAACTGGCAGCTCAGCATAGGTATAAAACAGGAAAAAACTTTTACTTTGAATTGTGGGTTCTCTTGAGGATTGTATCCTTCTAGCTTTGTCTCCAGTCTGAGACAAGTGAGAGCTTAACAATGAACTTTCTTCTATAGAAATATTTTGAGGTTTCCGCCCTGTCTGAGAGACAACTGCTGTCTCTGAAAACCAATGCCTTCACTGTTACCCAACTGATTTGGAGCCTCATAAAAGGATGCACTGCTTCAAATCCCCATCTATGCAGAGGGCATCACTAACCCAGGAGGGTACCTTCCTGCTGACAGGAGCATGCCTAGGCTCTGGGCAGTTTCTGGACAAATCCGGGTTTATGTCAAACAGACATACAATGAGCATCAAACCCCCATACTGAATCCCAGGGAAAGCCAATGCCGGGCCTTTGCATGGGAATGTTTATGTGATTAGTTTAAAAGAAGGTCCCTTGTGGCCAGATCTGGAACTACAGAGAAACTCTGGTTCTACCATCTCTGTGGGCCACTCTAAGGCTCACTATCTCCACCTTTACATGATAAATGACAATGCTGACCCTAGAGCTTTACTGGAGTAACTGGAGACATGGTATTCTGTGAACTGCTTCCTTGAGAATCATTGGGCTGACTGTGTCACATACCAAATGCCCATCACCAGACATGCTAACAGCTGGCAGGGCTTGCTATAGGGGCTGCTCCCTGGTATACCAGAGCTGGCCTGTGTTATAGGCTCTCTGGGGCTCTTGTTGGAATCTCAGGTCAAGGAGTCTATGCCAGGAGATACTGGATTATAGAATCAGAGACCTGTGTTTGTCTGCTGTAGAAGGCATTAGAGGGGTTGTCTACTTTTATGTCCTTAATTTAAAAACATAATTCTATACAACTAATTAGGGGCAGAGTACAGTTCTGTAAGATTTCATAGATATAGATATAGATATAGATACAGATACACACACACACACTGTGTGTGTGTGTGTGTGTGTGTGTGTGTGCATCCAACAGTCTGTTTTCTATACAAAAGCACAACTTGTTAGGTCGGGGCTCTGGGTGAAATGCCAAGATCGCATATAGGGGAAGGACCTTTCCTTCTTTTCTAGTGTGGAACTTGCGTTTGCCTGAAAAAAAAAAAAATCGCCGGGTGGAGTTTCAAATTCCCATTAGACCGCTGGGATTGGCTGATTCCAACACCTCACCATCTCCCCTCCCCTGACCTTTAAAAGGCTCTCCTCACCTCCCAGATGCGTGCATTTTCATGGCCCTGGACAGCCATGGATTCGCGAGAAAGAGAGAGAGAGAGAGAGAGAGAGAGAGAGAGAGAGAGAGAGAGAGAGAGAGAGAGAGAGAGAGAGATAGAGAGAATTTCCTGGAATAAATGCCTGCCTTTTTCTTAGTGTTGTATACTTCTCACAACTCTGACCTCAAAGGAAATAAGAGCTTATTCTGGACCCAAATATGAGTGACCATGGCCCAGGAACAAAGATTCAGGTTGCCCAGAATTCGATGTTCCATTATTGCAGGAGCTTTGTGAATATTTTATAGTAACAGAACAAAGAAAATCATAAAGAAAAGTACTTTTCAAATATTAGTGGAAATATTAAATGGGCAGTTACAGCAAAGCAGAGAAATCTCAGTTGTAGGCCTCAGATGCCATCCGATGACACTCAACCTTTTGTTTGGTGGAAGCTGGGGTTAATACATTCCAAATGGTTTCTGTTTATTAGCTACAGGACATTAAGTCAGACACAGAGGTGGGCAGGCAATGGCCATTCGGGAGACTAAAGATGGGCAAAGAGAAGCTGCAGGTAGGCTGTAGACCCATAATAGTCCTAGCTCTCCACAACCACTGAAGGTCTAATCAGCTGATCTGCCTTGCAGTACTTTCAGTTTGAAGATGCAAGTTTTTCCGGGAATTTTCATTTCTTTGAAGAAACGTGCAGCTTCCAACACTGTGATACCAGCGTGCTGTCTTCATAAACCTGCTTATCCTCAAACCCCATTACAGTATTCCGAGTTAAATGAACTTTTAAAAAAAAAATTTTTTTTTATTAATTTTATTTATTTCTGTATGTGTATGGATGTACTGTCTGCATGCAAGTTTGTGCACCCGTGTCGTGCAATGCCGCGGAGGTCAGAAGAGGATGTCGGATTCCCCTGGAACTGGAGTTCTCCTGGAATTGGAGTTTCAGATGGTTCTCGGCCGCCATGTGGATGCTGGGGATCGAACCCGGGTCCTCTACAAGAGTAGGCATTCTCTCCTAATAGGATAACGGCTCCTATTTCTCTCTTAAGTGCTGAGTGCTGGGAGGGCTTGCAGATCACCTGAAGCTGAAACAAGGGACCCGTCCTGCAGGGCAGGGCAGCTTAGCACTTGGTCCTCTGAGTTCACACCCAGCATTTTCCACGAACACGTCATTCTCACCTGGAGTATGACCCAGTGTCCTCCTTTGGAAGCTTTCTCCAAAGCTGTTTCTGCCACAATTTCCTGACCTTGTCCTAGAGATACATTGTGGAATTTTCCAGAGTCGATTGTAAACCCAAGTTTTTTGCCTGTTGAAGAATACAACATGGGGAGGGGGCACAAATCACAAGTGTCAATTTAGAGAAATAGAAGAGTCTGGAATCCTGCGGTCTGATATACATCTGTGGTCACAGCTGCCATCTGATAGGTCACTTTCCTGTGGAATCCTAACTAGACCTCTGTTGTTTCCACATGCATTATTTTGAGCTCTCTCCAGCTGCCTTCCTGCAAGCAGTTAGAAAAGCCTGTGAAAGTCAGTTCCTTTGGTTTTATGATAATGAAGCTTTTGACATTTTGATAGATGGCAGCATTGTTAGGGAGCTTTCTGGACTCCTGCAGGAGTAGCAATGCATTTCCCTTATAAAAGGAGCAACATGTGGTAGATATAGCATCCATTTTTGAAGGGATTGGCTCATTGGGTAAATGCACCAGCTCTCACCTTGTGAGAGCTGCGTTTAAATGGAGCCCAAGCAGGTCACAGCTATATTAACCTGGTATTCCTGGTGTAGGCCGTGGGGAATAGTAATCCAGAGCACAAAGCGACAGTGCCTTGCACAATCGAATAGACTTACTCTAATGACCATTATTTAGTCACAGGGGGCACACGATTACTTGAGCATGGAGAAAATTGCCCTCTGGCCCTCATATCGTCAAAAGGTAGAAAACAGTACAAAAGAAACTTGCATTATGCCAAGCAGATGAATGTTCCTTTGGAGCATTTCTCCAGACTACAGTGTTATTAGTCATACATTTTCCATATACCCAATCTCTGACAAATGAAAAAAAATAATAAAAGATAACAGAAGAAAAAGGATGGGCAGGGGGCTGTAGGTGAGAGGGAGGGAGGAAGGGCAGGCTAGCATGTGCCCTGGCTACTCACCAAGCACCTCTAGGTCCTTAAGGGCATCAACACCTGGAGACAGGATGAAGAACATGGGGGTGTCCGGGCTGCTTTCTTGAAATGCTTTACCCAGATCCAGCCTGGTCCTCTCCACATACTTTGCACCTAGCTTTTCCTCCACAAAATTTCTATTTAAGAAAAGAACATGCAAAAATAAAACAATAACAACCTCCTTCATAAACAAAACAAAACAAAACGAAAACCCTAGAATTACTCAGTTTGACCTTGAAAAGCATCAGCTCTTGCAGAAGCTTAAATAAGGCACAAGAAATAAGCAAACTGTGCTTATTATAGGTGATGTCCTTCTGAAGAGGAATATAAATCCAAGTGGATTTATGCAGGAGGTCTATCAATGAAATCCCTCTTTACTTGAGAGGCAGAAAATCAGAAGTCTACCTTGCCTTTTGGGGTGCCACTGGGACCCCCTTCTGAGTACCATCAGCTGTCTGCATATGGTGTTGTAGCCCCCAAACCTCCTGCCAGATTCCCCCATTACTTATTAACAGTTCATTAGATTTTGCCACAGTGCAATTTTCCAGCCTGCTGGGTTTCTCATGAATATACAAATGCTTTTGGGGGTGTTTCTAACACAGGGAAGCTCAATTAAGCAGGGATTATTTTCCAGCAGCATCAGATTTAGCAGAAAGTAAGTACTACTAAGCAGAATTAACTTGTAAAGTAGGGTTCCACCAAGGCTTCTGCAAAGGGAAAACTGGCTGAACTATAGGAAGCAAAGGAAAAAAAAAAAAACCTGAGGCACATGAGTATGGCTGAAGAAAGAGGAGCACAAAGAGAAAGAAGATGAGAACTCTTTGGTTGCTGGAGTCAAATGAAACCAAGTCTGGTGTGAATTAAGCAGGATATTTCCATTTAGAAGTCAAGAGGGCAAACATAAAGGCCAGTAGATCCTGATGTAGACAGCAGTTTCTGCTTCTAATCCGTGCTGCTTATAAAGTTATAGGACCATGACTCCATGAAAAGAGTCATTTCTTGTTTGACATGTGAAACCTTCAGCACCAAAATGTGACCAGTGAATAAAGATGATGGAAATTACACGTGGATAATGTTCCTGGCTTCTGAACTCCGCCGATATCCAGACCTCTTCCAAGAATAGTCCTCTTGTTTCTTTATCCCCCCAATCCATTTCAGAATTTAGGTTTTTTTAGAAAGATGTATGAAGTCTGCCTATAGACCAGTGCACCTAATGGTGTTTAGCAAATTTTAACAATAGCAGTGGTTATTGATTTGAAATCTTAGCATAATTTGTCCATATCAAGGATAGTCAACTTTCCCACCAGATACTCCTAAACCCTAGAACCAAGTTTCTTCCATGTAAACTTGCATTTACAGAAAGGCTTACTGCTCACCTAAGGGCGTACGTCATCCTGTCGGGGCGTACTGCTCTCAAAATAATGAGCTTCTGTATTAAACTTTTCTTCTTCCATTCTTGTGGTAACTTTTCCTTTTCTGGACTCTCTGACTCTACCCACTTCCTCCACTGCTTGGCAGATCCTTCCACATCTCGGTCTAGACCTCGAAATTCCTCCATAAGGGCCACTGCCTGCAACACAATACACAATAGGGAGACAGATGGGCATGCTGCCTGCACATTCAGTTTACAGCAGGCGGGGGGGGGGGTTGTTGGTAGCTGATCTTCTGCAGCAAATCCTGCTGGCCAGCCTTCATCTTCTTCTCAGGGTCCTGCATCCTTTCCTGTCCTGCTCAGAGCTGAAATTCAGTGACACCCCCAGATTACTGGCCTTCATTAATTTGGCCAATGAAAAGCATTAGCTGGGGGCTGGAGAGATAGCCTAGCGGTTAATAGCGCCGACCGCTTGCATAGGCCCCAGGTTCGATCCCCAGCACCCACATGGCGGCTAAGAACCATCTGTAACTCCAATTCCAGAAGAACTCCAGTTCCAGAGGAATCCAACACCCTCTTCTGACCTCCGTGGCATTGCACAACACGGGTGCACAAACCTACATGCGGACAGTACATTAATCCGACGCCCTCTTCTGACCTCCGCGGCATTGCACGACACGGGTGCACAAACCTACATGCGGACAGTACATTCATACAAGAAGAAAATAAATTAAAAAAAAAAAAGAAAAGCATTAGCTGGAGATGGTGTGTGTGTGTGTGTGTCTGTCTGTCTGTCTCTGTGTATCTGTGTGTGTGTGTCTGTCTGTCTCTGTGTCTCTGTGTGTTGTTATGTGGTGCCAAAGGCCACATTTCCTCCTGGTTGGCTCTCTCCCATTATTTCATTTCTCAGTCATTCTAGTAATTGCTTTTTTTCCTCTTCTTTTTCCTTCCCTAGCCCTGGTTGACTCTTATTCCTTCTGCTAATGGCATGGAAATGCATTCTTCGCTAAACTGTCTTAATCACCTACCCCCTTGTGCTGTCTGTTTTCTGGTGAGACCCTCAGTTATGGCATATTAGAAATTAAATTCATAATTCAAAAGTGGTACATGATTTAAAAATACAAATTTCTAAAAATAAGATGTAAAGGCTAGGGAGATGGCACAATGGTTAAGACAGCATACTGCTCTGGCAAAGGACTAGAGTTCAGTTCCTAGCACTGGAGGCTCGTTACTGTCTGTAATCCCAGCTCCTGGGAGAATCCAATGCCCTTTTTTTGACTTTATCAGTACCTGTACAATGTGCACATGTATCCTGCCTCTCTAGATACACATAATTTTAAAAAATAGAATAAACGTAAATGATCTAAATAGTCTATAAAAATAAGGCAGAATATATTTTCAATGAATGGAAGTATTTTCTGTTTTTTTCTTAGAACAAAGAACAGAGCAGAGCTTAGTGTGTGCTGAATATTACTAAGGCCTTGGGCATGGAAGAATAAATTCTCAACAATAAGATCTGGCAGAAAAATAGAATAAGGATAATTGGTTGAAAAATGAGACTTCTGGGGCTGGAGAGATGGCCTAGTGGTTAAGAGCACCTACTGCTCTTGCAGAGGACCCGGGTTCGATCCCCAGCACCCACATGGTGGCTGAGAACCATCTGTAACTCTAATTCCAGGAGAACTCCAGTTCCAGGGGAATCGACACCCTCTTCTGACCTCCGTGGCATTGCACGACACGGGTGCACAAACCTACATGCAGACAGTACATTCAAATAAATAAATAAATAAATAAATAAATAAATAAATAAATATAAAATTTTAAAAAATAAAGAAAAAAAGAAAAATGAGACTTTTGATTTTGTTTTGCTTAAACATTTTATATTTTTGTTTGTGTACATATATGGTGTTTATGTGTTCCTGTGTCCCTGTGCATGTAAAGGCAAGAGGTCTAGGCTGGGTGTCCTCCTCAGTCACTCTCCACCATATTACTTAAGACAGGGTCTGTCACTGAATCCAGAGCTTTCCAGTTCCACTAGATCTGCTGTCTAGCAAGACCCCTAGTGCTGGGGTTACAGATATGTGATGTCATACCTAACTTTTTTTGTTTGTTGGATGATTCGGTTTGCTCTGGTTTGGCTTTTTAAGACAGGGTCTCCCCGTATCCCCAGTTGGCCTTGAACCCATTATATAGAGCAGACCAGGCTGGCCTCTGCCTCTCCAGTGGCGGGATTAAAGGCGTGCACCATGACACCTAGCCATATTTGGCTTTTTTATGTAGGGGATGGGAATCTAAATTCAGGACCTGAAGCTTATGTAGAAAGTACTTTACCAACTGAGCAATCTTCTTAGCTCTAGCTTAAACATTTTATGCTGGGAATAAACTATTACATTGTACAATCTCAAAACTATTTAGAAAAAGTAGAGGAAGAAACCAAATTTAAATAAATTGAAAAATAACCATTTATATCCTTTGTTTTTATCAAAGGTTATGACAGACTGTATGTATTTATTAAAAACTTTTCCTCCCATTTATAGGTAAAAGCTCCTTTATCTTTCAATAAGAAAATAACCAATTAGATTACACAAAGACCAATGGAAAAACATTACATTGTGTATCATGCTTCTACAATAGAAATGATGTCTAATATATCTCCTTTATATTCTAAACTACCTTTCTACATTGGAAAAACCTGATGTTTGTAAAAAAAAAAAAAGATTTAAAAATCAAGACAGCATGAAGGAGGTGGGCAAGAAGCCCTTGCCTTATAAGGATCTATTAGCAGTTGATAGCTGCTAGGAGAGGGATGTTCAGTTTTCTTTGAGAGTATGGAACTGGGTAGGCTGACCCACACCCAGGGGATGGACCTACACTCAAGAGCATTTGAGGATACATATTAGACTTGATAGGCCTTTAAAAAAGAAAGAAAAACAAATAGAGAACATAAATGTGGGGGGTTATTATGTAGGGATGAAGATGGTGGGGGGGTTCTGAATATGATCAAAATACACTGTATGAAATTCTCAAAGAATCAATAAAAATAATTTTTAAAACTGCAACATTTTATCTTTTATGGTTCTGGAGGCTAGAAAGTCCAAGATCAAGGTGGCAGCCAATTCGGTGTCTGATTTCCTGGTTTACACTTCTTCCTTCTTTCTGTGTAATGATGGTGGAAAGGATGAGCTAGCCCTCTGCCACATTCCTTCAGAGGTTTCACATCCTAATACCTTCATCCTCTGTCTAGACAGGAGTATGATCTTTAAGCTACCAGATAGAGGCAGCTTGGGACCTTCAATCACTGCTTAGAAAAGTGTTAATCCACATTTTGTTATAACATGAGAAATAAACCATCATTGCACTATTTTGACAGAATGCACTAATTAAGATAATATATGATTTCAGCTGGGTGTGGTGGTGCATGTCTTTAATCCTGGCACTCAGGAGGCAAAGGCAAGTGGATCTCTATGAGTTCAAGGCCAACCTGGTCTACAAAATGAGTTTCAGGCCAACTGGGGCTACAGGGAGACCCTGTCTTAAAAATACACCCAAAAAGATAATATATGATTTTATAATTATAATTAAAACTTAGGAACAAGTTCATAATTGTGAAAAGTTTTAATAAAAATTAAAATATTAGAATGGAAGCAAATTCCCAATGCACCTTAATAGCACTCCATGACTGAGTGGTAAGGAAGTCGACAGGACTCAGGTGAGTGTGCTCAACTGTGAATCGAAGCAGGAAGTCCAGCTCAATGGGGTCGATCTCTTTCTTCCTCAACAAAATCTTGAGAGAACACAAAATTGAAAAGATAATTTAGTTTACCTAGAAATCATAATGCGGGAAGCAGTCACCATTGAATGGACACAGCTGAATAGGCAGAGACACACCTGTGGAGGGCCATCCGGTGCCTGTTCTATATTTGACATGGAGGATCTTATTTTCTGCCCATGATCTCAAAGTCACATCCACCAATTAACAGAAAATATGCCCAAGGGCTGATTTTTTTTTCCAGTTGCAACAACTATGTCAATTAACAGCAGCTATGAAATGTATTTCCATGATTTAACTAAGGTCAAAGTCAGCTTAAAAATTGTGATAGAAAAGGAGAAATTGTCCTTGGGTAATAGTGGACTGATTTACAGAAGTTCGAGTATCAATTAACTGTACATAATGAAATGCTATGCAACCTTATGAGGAAATTCTGTCATTAGCAGCAACAGGGATGAGCCCATTTGCAGCTTTTAGAAAAAGGACTCTGAGGACTCACATCTGGACTCCTAACTCTTATATCTTGACCTCCAAAGAACCTTTGGACAAGACCTGAAAAGTTTGTTTCTAGGATCTGAGAAGATTAAGACAATGTCTCATTAACATTTCTTAGGGTGACAGCTGTCAACCACTCAATCCAAAGCACCCTAGGCAAAGGCTGTAACATTCTCAAGTTTTCTGTCACCAGAGGTTTCATGAAAGGTAATTTTTGCTTTTCGTTGGCAGGGGTCAAATCTATCATAGAGTTATCTTCCTGGGGTCTGGGGACTTTCAAGTAATTAATCTTCTTACCTGAAAGGCCATCTGGGACAGAAAAGTCAGCTTGTCTTTCTCAAACAGTGCTTGGCTTGTATAGAGGAAGGTGGCATAGGTAATGCTCTCCATGAGGACACTGATGCGTCCTTGTGGGTCCTCCACTTTGTCAGCCTGTTCAATGGCTCTGTGGAACAGCATGTTGAAAGCCTAGGAGAGTTAATGTGACCATTAGAGGGTGTCTATCTAGCTTCCGTTTAAAGTTACCTATGGGGAGGGGACAAGGTCGGATTTCTATGTGGATCCTATGAGCTTCTAAAACAGTCTGCCTGTCTATGACATACAGTGAGTGCTTCTGGAGGCAGGAACTGAAGCAGAGACCACGGAGGAACGCGGCTTATTGGCTTACTCATCTGGCCTATGCTCCGTCTGCTTTTTGATACAACCCAGGACCACCTGCTCACGGGTGGCACCACCCACAGTGGGCTGGGCCCTCCCACATCACCCAACAATCAAGAAAATGTCTCACAGATCAATCTGATAGAAGAAACTTCTGAATTGAGGTTCCCTCTTCCCAAGTGTGTAAAGTTGACAACTAAAGCTATTCAGCATAACGACATAGGAAACATTTAACTCAAAGCAAAGCAGTTTTCTCATATTTTTGTTGAAATTTTCCAGATGGCCAATGAACTTTGCATTAGTGTTGTATATGACTCACTGTAGAGGTTAAGGTTTAGTTCCATGTGGTCCCCAGTTGCCATCTAAGAATCAGCAGTCAAGTTGCCTTTTCCTCATTCTGTTGTCTTGGCACTTGTTAAAAATCAACTTATAGGGCCTGGAGAGATAGCCTCGCGGTTAAGAGCACCGACTGCTCTTGCAGAGGACCGGGGTTCGATCCCCAGCACCCACATGGCGGCTGAGAACTGTCTGTAACTCCAATTCCAGGAGAACTGCAGTTCCAGGGGAATCCGAAACCCTCTTCTGACCTCCATGGCATTGCACGACACGGGTGCACAAACCTACCTGCAGACAGTACACTCATACACATACAAAAATAAATTTAAAAAATTTACAAAAAAATAATAAAAAAGTAAAAAATCAACTGATAATAGACTGGTGGGTCTACTTCTGTACTCTATTCAGTCCTGCTGATACTTTTCACTTTTCTTTAGGCTGATGCCATTCTTCTTTCTTGTATAGACTCATTGCTAGTATTACAATTGGGTATTGCTAGTCTGCTATCCTTGGAACCTTGTTTGTTTTTAAAAGTTGTTTAGATATTTTAAGTTCTTTCCATTTACATATACATTTTACAATCAGCCTGCTAATTTTGACAAAACACCACCACAAAATCAAAAATAGCTCCTTTGGGGTTTGGGTTGAAGTTGAATTGAATATATAGATCTGTTTAGAGAGAACAAACATATTGACAACATATAGCATTCCAACCCATAAACAGATTTGCTGTCTATTTGGCTAAGAATTTTTTTTTAAAAAAGGAGTGTTTCTTCCTTTTAATTCTCTATGCCTTTTATTGTATTGGTTACGATTTCCAGTGCTGTATTAAACAGAAATACTGAAAGAAGATAATTCTTGTCTTATTCCTCAGGAAAAACATTTATATTTTCAACATTACATATACTGTTTGCTGATTTTTGTAGATGCCTTTGATCATGTTGAGATGTTATCTATTCCTACTTAGCTAAGATTTATTTCACTTTTTTAAAAAAACCCACATTGAAATTTGTCCACTTCTTTGCACTATTTGAAATGATCTTTTGTTTTGCTTTGGTTTTTCTTTGTTAGCATGATGAATTACATTATATAATTTTTGAATGTTAAATCAACTTGCATTTCTAGAATCAATTCCACTCAGCTATAATATAATGTGCTTTACTTGTATGGTTGGATCTGATCTGTCAGTCTTCTGGAGGAGTTTTGCCACAGGCTTTGTGAGGAGGTCTGCTCTGTAGTTCCAGTCTCGAATGCCTTAGTCTAGTTAGGTGTTTGGTTCATCTATGCCAGCGTCACAGGTGCTCCCTCTCCTCACATGCTGTTGCTTGTTAGAGCTTTCGCATACCAGTTACATACTAGCAGGTGTGTGCTAGTTATACTTAGTTCTTCATCACTGCCTATAGCCACTGCCACTCCATCTCCAGGAGCCAGGGTTCAGACTCAGGCCTACCTGGAGTCTGTTTGCCTGTAAGTCTTCTGCCACCACACTGGTCATCTGCTTAAGGCCTTTCAGTGGCTTCCTGGTGCACATGGAATGTGATGCAGAATCCCCAACGTGGCCCATGAAGCTCTATGAGATCAAGAACAGCCTGCCCATCTCTGCGGCTTTGTCTCACAAGCCTTCCCCTCATCTTCACTCACTACCCTCTGGCATAGAGAAGCCTTTACACCCTGGAATCCCTGACCCTTTCATACCTCGCACAGTTGTGGTTTTTTCCAATATTTGGTATATAGCTAAATCCTTCTATGCTTATTAAAGGTCTCTCTCTCTCTCTCTCTCTCTCTCTCTCTCTCTCTCTCTCCTTTATGGTTTTTATAATTTTTAGAATATTTAATTTACTTACTTGTTTTTAATTTTTGCCTCATTTTATTTATTTTGTGCATGCACCTATGGACATTTGTGTGTGCCATGGTGCATATATATTTCATGTGCATGTCTGTGTATGTGTGTCATGTTACATGAGGTCAAAGGACCACTTGTGGAAGTCAGCTCTCTCTTTCCTTACATGGGTCCTGGGGATTGAACTCAGGTCATCAGGCTTGGTGGCAAGCTTTTACCTGTTGAGGCATCACTTGAAACTAATATGGTGCTCAAGCTAATGACCACAGCCTGCTACTTACATGTTATTCTAAGTGTTTTAAACAACACAGGCTCATTACTGGTTCTCCTTTCTCCTCACTTCCCACAGCTCCTTGCTCCCCCTTGTAAGTCCTCCTCCCCCAGGCTCTTGTCCCTTTTACACCCCTTGTGCCCTTTTACCTACTCCTCATAGTTTTAATTAAACAGCAACAACCCGTATGCTCAGTGATAAACAGCCTGTCTGATGACTGATTGTAGTAAATACTTGTTTTTTTGGTTTTTTTTTTGTCTTTTTGAGACAAGGTCTCCTTGTAGCCCCAGCTGTCCTGGAACTCACATTGTAGACCAGCCTGGCCTTGAACTCACAAAGATCTGCCTGCCTCTGCCTCCCAAGTGCTAGGTAAATACTTGTTTTTAAAAACTGACAGTGAGAATAAGCAAACCCTGCCCAGAAGCAGCATATAAAACCTGGCCTTCGAAATCAAACCGTCACGGGCTAAAATCCTGGTTCTTTTTTTTGTCTTTTTCAGACAGGGTCTCCCTGTAGCCCCAGCTGTCCTGTCCTGGAACTCACTCTGTAGACCAGGCTGGCCTTAAACTTACAAATATCCACCTGCCTCTGCCTCCCAAGTGCTAGGATTAAAGGCGTGCGCCACCACGCCCAGCTTAATCCTGGTTCTTATAATTACAGAATGTAAATTTAGGAACAATTTGTTTGAAATCTGAAAAAATTACTTTTTTCAATGAGGAAAAAAGCATATATTTATTGGAATGTTTTAGAATTAAAATATGATCCAAAGTCTCTGCTATATATAATCATGGCTTAGTATCAGCTATCCATGATCATGGCTTAGTATCTACTATACATGATCATGGCTTAGTATCTACTATACATGATCATGGCTTAGTATCTACTATACATGATCATGGCTTAGTATTGGCTATACGTGATTATGGCTTAGTATCTGCTGTACATGATCATGGCTTAGTGTCTGCTATACAAAATCATGGCTTAGGATCTGCTATACAGGATCATGGCTTAGTATCTGCTATACAGGATCATGGCTTAGTATCTGCTATCCACGATCATGGCTTAGTATCTGCTATCCACAATCATGGCTTAGTATCTGCTATACATGATCATGGCTTAGTATCTGCTATACATAATCATGACTTAGTATTGGCTATACACGACCATGGCTTAGTATCTGCTATACATGATCATGGCTTAGTAAATGGTTAGCTTCATTCTTTTTCTTCTCCACCATAATTGTGTACAAATAAATTCCTTATTTCTAGAAAAAGTTGAATTTTTCTCAGGTTGTCAATTTTTCTTTGCCACTTCAGCTTTACCTTCAAAGAGAACTGATAGATGGGGTTGATTTTTCTGAGGTCATTAATCACAAAATAAAGAAGAGATGCTCTAGCTGCCACTGGTCTGTAACATTCTCGGGCTGCATTGATTTTTCCTTCATTTTCTCTGGCTTCAATCACCTGTGGTGGGATCAAATGAAATTGGTAACTTACTCTTCATGTTTTCTTTTTTTTTAAATAATGAACAACTATTTTATTTTTATTTTTTATGTGTATGAATGTACTGTCTGCATGCAGGTTTGTGCACCCCTGTCATGCAATGCCGCGGAGGTCAGAGGAGGGTGTCGGATTCCCCCTGAAACTGGGAGTTAAAGACGGTTCTCAGCCGCCATGTGGGTGCTGGGGATCGAACCTGGGTCCTCTGCAAGAGCAGTCGGTGCTCTTAACCGCTAGGCCATCTCTCCAGCCCACTCTTCATGTTTTCTAAACATATCCTAGTAATGGCAGGACATATTTTGAAATGAGGAAACATTAGTAGTTGAATCAGGGTTCATGCTAGTAATCCCAGCACTGGAGGCTGAAACTAGATGGCTACCAGTTCAGTCTGAGATATGCAGTGTGTTCAGTGGCAGCCTTGCAATGAAGAACAAGAGAGGGACTCAAGAAACTAAATAAGCAAAGGAAGAAAGAATTACTAGTAAAATAGGTAACATGAGTGGCACGTATGTAGTACTTGAACTTTTCTAAAATCATTAAATTAAGGCCAGCGGGATGGCACAGTGCATAAAAGTACATCCCATGAACGCATGAAAGCGTGACCACCTGAGTCGTCCTGAGCTCTCAGTGGAGGGAGAGAACCAACTCCCAGTGGATGTCCTCTGACCTCCACATGCACAGTATGGTATATGTGCCCATGTTCATGTATATATACATTATACACATACACACAGACAGACACACATAAATAACAAATAAGTTTAAAATTTTAAGAAATGATTGAATTCAGAGTTTTAAACAACTTTTCATAAGCTGAGTTTCAGTGGCAATGGACAAAACTGTTGCTGCTTTACAGCCCGCAGATTTAAATGAACCTCACTGTTTTGGCTTCTACAGAATTTGTTTCTGAATAATGTCACCTTCCGGTCTCCCTTCTCTCTTTCAGGCCTTAATAGCCCAGCTATATCACCTTCCAGGGATGGGTCTTAAAAGTCTGCTGGGTCAACTCAATGCCAAGAATTTTATTAGGCAACACGGTCTACATAAATGCAGCCAAGGTCAATCACACATCAATAGCTAGGCTTCCTGAGCAGGCTTTATATGAAGTGTCTCAGGACTGTCTGAAGGTAATTGCACTACATCACCCATACGCTCACACATCCCACTTGTTCTCATCTGTTAGCCTCTGGGCACATTCTCTGAGATAACTAAAAAGAAAACATACTACTATCAACAACATATTCATTTTTATTCAGGGGCCAAAAATAAAGTCCTATTTTTTTGTATGAATGCAAATGCTGGGCCTATAACTTTATAAGATATAATATTTCCTCCCAAATACTTCTATGGACTTGACTCATAATATTTTTCTATTAAAGGAAATAAAACAAGAGAGAGGGAAGTCGCTACATGGTGATACATTAAGAAGACAGGAAGAGACATTTTAAGACACAATTAGAAGTTCAAAGCTAAGACTTAATTTACTTAATTGCCCTAATCTTTACTATCTGAGGAGCCACCTAGAAACCACTTACTTGAAAGGATAGAGTAATTTTGGGTCCCATTTCCTTGCTTAATTTAAGACACATACACTGGATGTATGGCGACATTGCCTCTGTTGGATAATTAGTGGATTAGTTAGTAATGAGGATATTCCAGAAAGCAACTAAGGGTCTAATTCTGATCGAAAGTATGGAATGTTGATAGTTATGGACATTTGTGAAAGTCCGAAATGCATATCACACACATACCAGGATCCAGGCTGCATGGCTGGCAGGAAGCCTACCCAATGGGAATGCATTGGCTTTTGACAAATGCCATTTTCCCAGGGTAAAAAAAAATGCATTGAAACCACTGAAGACAATTCCTTGGTCAATCTCCTGCCACCAAAGGCCTGGAAACAAAACTTCATCTCCAAAGATTTCTCTAAAATGTTCAACACACTGGGATATAGGATATCAGTTTATTGGTGCTGAATGCTATAGTTTTTCAAGAGTTTTTACCACATAAATCAGCAAGCAAGCTCCAATTTTCTTCAAATTTGGTCACTCAAGAAAAACAGTATCTTGACAGAGCATCCTGGTTTGAGTGACTGGATCTATATGCTTTGTGGCACTAGAAGTATAAGTCTATTCTTGTGTTGCTGTTGCTGTTGAGACAGGGCCTCCCTGTAGCCCCAGCTGGCCTGGAACTCACTATGTAGACCAGGCTGGCTTAGATTTCACAGAGATCTAGCGATCTACCTGCCTCTGCCTCCCAAGTGCTGAAACTGAGCCACCATGCCCAGCACCATTTCCATTTTCAACCCTACAGACACAGTCCAGATTTTGAGGGCAGTTTGTTAAATGGGCTGAATTCCACAACAAATCTGTCCTCTCAGAGGAATTATGAAATGTGATTAAATTGTGTGAAGTGAAACTATGAAAGAACTACACCTCTATCAAAGATTCTGCAAGGCCAAGTAACTGAGCCTTGTGATTATAGAGTTAAAATGTTGCAGACCAAAGCCAAACTATCTTGAGTTATTTTCAGTTCCTTTGAAAATCATTCATAGTCCATCCCCCATGTCTGAATTAATAGCCTTGTGACTATCAAAAATCTTTAAAATCCTTATTTAAAATATTTTAGTTATTCTTTTAAATTTTATGTGTATGAGTTTATTGCCTGCCTGTATATAAGTGCACCCATGTCATGCAATGCCCGTGGAGGTCAGAAGAGGGAATTGGATCCCCTGGAAGTGGACTTACAGAGGTTATTAGGCATGGTATGGGTGCTGGGAACCAAACCCGAGTCCTTTGCAAGAGCGGTTAGTACTCTTAACTACGAAGCCATGTCTACAGTGCCTAAAATCATTCTTAACAAGCTACTAGCTTCTACTAATCTAAAAGCTAAGAATGTCACCAGAGAGTACCTCAGCCTATAACAGAGATCTCCTTGCTTTGCTGTAACCCCTACTTAATGCTTCCAATACATTTCATTTATTTTTAAATTTTATTTGTATAATTTGCTTGGATGTATGTAAATACACCCATGTCATGCAGCACCCATGGAGGCCAGAAGAGGGCATCCGATCCCCTGGAACAAAAGTGATGGAGAATTGCTAGCTGCCATGTGAGTGTTGGGGATTGAACCTAGGTCCTCTCAAGAGAAGCCTTTGCTGTTAACCACTAAGCCATCTCTCCAGCCCTCACCAACACATTTAAAAAGTATCTTGATTTCTAACTATATTTTCTGTTATGATAAAAACTTACTAACTTGTTACTACATTGAATCAACAGTCGTTGAGATAACCTTAATCCGTGTTCCCCGGCCATTGCCACTCCAGAACAAACTCTCTCTTATCCCCTGTAAGTTGAAAGCCGAGTTTTCAGGCTGACAACTGTTACCCCGAGCATTTGACTACAGCAGAGCATTAAGCCCACTGATGTCCTCTGCTTTTCCCACCTTGTGCTCTATCTCTGCTGCTGTGGTCTTGGTGGTCTCCAGCCGCTCTACCAGGTCTGTGTCATCCAGGAAACTCCCCTCTGCAGCAGAGAGGCGCAAGAGCAGTTCCTCCTCCAGGTGCTTCAGTTCGATCTTAAAGTCATTTTGGTGCTTGGTCAATACCAGCTAATATGGAACCAAGAAACGTGAAGAATGGTTATTGAGTGTCTGATTTTAAAATGAGTTTAGCTACATCCTCCACAGAGTCAGTGCACTCATGAAACATGACATTAAAACACAATAATCGCAAGCATGAAAAATTCTTGTAAAAAATTCAGAAGGCATGTTAACCTTTAGTTAGTCCAAGGTACAGAGAATGGACACTTATTCAACATCAAGAACCTCTAGGAAGAATCTGTTTAAGAAAACAGAAATTGCTGACTTCTGACTGGCTCTGACATGCTAAGAGCTTGCAAGACCACTTCTACATTTCATGTTAAGGAAAAGGCTATGTAAGAATTCTTCTACCACAGAATGAAGTATTGGGCCAGCTGCCACCCTGGAAATGGAACAAGCGAATACAGAGAATCATCACTCTTGGGACACTTAAACCATAACTGGGCATTGCTACAAGAACAACTAGAGAGCCAGAAACTTCATAAGGCTCAGGCCTTGCCAACCCTCCACATTTTGGTTTTACCTCTCGGAGGCCTGCCTCATTCTCACAGTAAAGATTAAAGAACAATATAGTGTTGTCTTGGGCAGAAGTAAGCGTTCTGTGATAAACTCAAGGGAACTATAATTGCTGTAGGCAGGTTCTATGCCCAGAGCATTCTTCTTTATCAAAATCTTCCGCCAGCCGGGCGTGGTGGTGCACGCCTTTAATCCTAGCACTCGGGAGGCAGAGGCAGGTGGATCTTTGTGAGTTCAAGGCCAGCCTGGTCTACAGAGTGAGTTCCAGGACAGCTGGGACTACAAGGAGACCCTGTCTCGAAAAGACCAAAAAAAAAAAAATCTTCCAGGGGGAAACTCTTTACCAGGGCTAACCTGAGTTAGCAGAAGGGCTATGAGACAATTCAGTCTCACACAGGAAGGGCTTGGAAAAGGCTAAGAAAATCTTTTGAGGGTCCAGTGATTTAAGTCTAAGAGCCCCCCTCAGGAGATTTAATCATAAGATTATACATTCCCAGCACTCACACTCAGGAGGCAGAGGCAGGTGGATTTCTGTGAGTTCAAGGCCAGCCTGGTCTGCAGAATGAGTTCCAGGACAGTTGGAGCTACAGGGAGACCCTGTCTCAAAAGGATAAAAAAAAACAAGATTATACATCATGTACCCCTCAGAACTGTATCAATTGGGTCTGGCATAACTATCAGTGGATTGAAAATGGGAGAGCTCCAGGATGCATATTTTCTTTAAGAAAGTTTTATTTTTGGGTGTGTGTGAAATAACAAGGAAGGAACAGACAAGCACTGTACAACAAACTGAAGCCTACGACACCTTTGGCTACAGCAAATGTTAACCATATAAACACAAATGCTTACCCGGAAACTATTTACCTCCATTCCAATATTCCATATTCCAGTACATTGTTTGCCTATTTTTTTGACAGGGTCTCTTGTAACTCCAGCTGGCCTGGACCTCATTATGTAGACCAGGCTGACCACAATCTCACAGAGGTCTATCTGCCTCTGCCTCCCAAGTGCTGGGATTAAAGGCATGTGCCACCAGTCCCAGAGTTACAATCCAGGACATTGTGTATGGTTTTCAACAAAAACTAAGAGATATGTTGAGAGGTAAATAATCTAAAGAGACAATGAAAATCTCAAAATAAGACTCAAATATGGAAGAAATTTTAGAATTATCCTAGAGGATTAAAAATAAGTATGCTTCATATACTAAGAACTCCACTAAGAAAATGGACATGGAAGGTCACATATGGAATATACATAGAAGTTCAAACAGTGCTAGAAATAAAAAAAAAATGCTATAACCAAAATAAAGAATGCTTTTGACAGACTTGACTGGAAACCATCAAGGGAAAAATCAGTGATCTTGAAGATATGACAGTAGAAACTTACTAAGATGAAAGGTAAAGAGGAAAGGAAATGATAAAAAATTTACAAAGGAAAACCATGCCAAGAACTATGAAATATTTATACTTATATAACCTATATATAATAAGAATCCTAGAAAGGGAATAAAGGCAAAGGAAATAAGTAATAATAGCTAAGCTTTTAAATGATGATTATTAGTGTGTGTGTATGTGTGTGTGTATGTATGTGTGTGTTACACAGCATATATGTGGAGATCAGAGAGAACTTCTTGTGGAGTTGCTTCTCTCTTTCCAACTTACTTGGGTTGTGGGGATTGAACTTAGGTCATCAGGCTTGTACAACAAATCACCTTTATCTGCTGAGCCACATTGCTTGGCCAAGAATTTTTATTTATGACCAGACATTATAGAGGCAGGAAGTTTACACACTATGAAGGACAAATACCAAAAATTTGGTACCTGGATGTATCTCATTCAAAGGGGGAAAAAAAAAAAAAATCAAAGGCAAAGAAAATAATCTTGAAAAAAGGTCTATGAGGTGGGGTGGGGAATCTATCTGTGGAGGAAGATAGTTAAAAATTACATGGAACTCTGTGGAGAATCTATACAACCAAGAAAAAGTAAAATATTAAAAATATTGTGGGAAACCTACAACCTAACCACAATTCTGTATCCTGTCAAACTGTCTTTCAAAAGTAAAGAGGAAATAAAGCCTTTCTCAAAAAAAACAGGGGTGTGGGGGGGAGTCTTCTCAGTGGGTAAAGGCACTTGCTATGCAAGCCTGATGACTTGAGCTTCATCTCCAGAGTCCACATGGTGGAAGGAGAGACTCGAGTCCCAGGAGCTGTCCTCTCAACTTCGTGCCAGTATCATGGCAGCTGCTCTACCACAAAATAAATAGACGTAAAGTTAGAGAGTGAGAGCCACAGCTAGAGAGAGAAAGAAAGAGAGAACGATTCATTGCATGTCTGTCTTATGAGATTTTTTGTTTCTGCTTCCCATTTCTGAAATGATCTCATGTAGCCTAGGCTGGCCTTGAACTTGCCATGTAGTGGAGAATAATCTTGAAATTAGGAGCCTCCTGTTTCCACCTCCCAAGTGCTGGACTGCAGTCATGTGCCACCACACTCAATTATAAACAGTGCTGGGGATCAAACGCAGTACTTCCTTCGTGCTACACAAGTTCTCTATTAACCAGTGGCATCTCCAGCGCTGATAAGAGGTTAAAATAAATTTTATTTTATTTTTTATTTTTTATTTTTTTGTCTTTTTGAGACAGGGTCTCCCTGTAGCCCCAGCTGTCCTGGAACTCACTCTGTAGACCAGGCTGGCCTTAAACTCACAAAGATCCACCTGCCTCTGCCTCCCAAGTGCTAGGATTAAAGGCGTGCGCCACCACACCCAGCTAAAATAAATTTTTATAGAGAAAGAAAATAAGCCAAAAACTCATATCTACGTGAAGAAAGATACTAGAGAAGGAATAAAGTGAAAGAGTTTATTTCTTATTCCTGATTGAGTTGTTTGCTCAAAATAATTATAGCAACAATGCATTCTGTGAACTATTTTGTACAGTGGATTGTTGTGTCCAGTAGACTGCTATATACAGTTGACTGTTATAAACAGTGGAACTTATGGATAGACAATGGCAATACTATCAAGGACAGGAAGGAGGACATGAAAGCACTCTTTCATTACCCATGAGATGGCAGTGCTACTGAAAATAGACTTAGGTTAGTGGTAAATGTACTTTGTAAATAGTAAAATAATAATTAAAGTCTTTTTTTAAAAAGCCAGACAATTTATAAACTGAGAGGAAAGACACTGGAATCATGTAAAATGCTGGCTTAAGATGAAAAAGGCAGAAAGAGGAAAAGAGAAATGCAGAGAGCAATTACAGTCAGAAACAGGAGCTATGGCAGTTGTCTAGCTGCGTGAATAATTATCTCTCGATCTCCATGAGTAGTTTCTTAGAATGTGAATTGCTTACATCAATTAAAGACAGAGACTGGGAGAGTAGATAAACAATACCCAATCATCTGGTGTCTATAAAAGCCAACTTTAAATATAAAGACAGATTAAAAAGGTACAGACAAGGAGACAGATGAGTGTTCTAATATTAATAAAAAATAAAGCTAGGGAAGCTTTATTAACTTCAAGCAGGGCAGACATCTAAACAAGGGAAAATGTCAAGAACCAAGACATGCATTACATGCTGATAAAGTAAAATATTAGGGGGGCTGGAGAGATGATTCCCAGCACACACATGGTGGCTGACAACCATCCATAGCTCCAGTTTCCGGGGATCTGATGTCCTCTTCTGACCTTCCTGGGCATTCATGACATGGATGTACTTACATACATGTACACTCATTTACATAACATAAAAAGTAACTAAAAAATTTTAAGTAAAATATCAGGAACGATTCTTTGCCTGAAGATTTGCAAAGCTAGACAAAGTAGACCAATACCTTGGGAGACACAATTTAGCAATAATCTGAATAGACATAAATCTATTAAAGAAACTGAATTGACTATTAACCTTCCAAAAAAGAAAGTCCCAAGTCTAGATGATTCTATTGGTGAGATCTACCAGAAACCTAAGAAATTATACAGATTCTCATCAATTTCTTCTAGAAAATGTATTATTGCTACAAAGTGGAAATAACCTAACTGTTCTTCAATAGCTAAGGGGATAAGGAAACTGGTCTATATCCACATAGTAGAATCATGTTCATCAATTAAAAGGAATCAAGCGGGCTGGAGAGATGGCCTAGCGGTTAAGAGCGCCGACCGCTCTTGCAGAGGACCCGGGTTCGATCCCCAGCACCCACATTGCGGCCGAGAGCCGTCTGAAACTCCAATTCCGGGAGAACTCCAGTTACAGGGGAGTCCGACGCCCTCTTCTGACCTCCGCGGCATTGCACAACACGGGTGCACAAACTTGCATGCAGACAGTACATTCATACACATACGGAAATAAATAAAATTAATTTAAAAAAAAAAGGAATCAAGCACTGCTATCTTCTGGAATCCCCAAAACACCAAGTTAGGAAGTCAAATTCTCTCTAATCTTCATACCACAGAACTGCTTCCATTTTCAAATTCACTGTCAGAGGGTGATGCTGTTCATCTTTCTAAGCTGTGTACTCTCTGATGTTTCCCTCATATTCTTTTTTTAAAATTTTATTTATTTATTTTTATGTGTATGAATGTACTGTCTGCAGGCAGGTTTGTGCACCCATGTCGTGCAATGCCATGGAGGTCAGAAGAGGGGCATTGATTCCCCTTGGACTGGAATTAAGAGAAGTTCTCAGCCTCCATTGTGTGTGTGGTGAAATCGACCTGTGGGGGATTCCTCTGCAGAGCAGAGAGGCACTCTTAACACTAGGCCATCTCTCCAGCCCTCTCTCTCATATTTCCTTTTTTTTTTTTTTTTTTTTTTTTTTTTTGATATTTTTAGCAGGGTTCTCCCTGTGCCCCAGCAGTCCTGGAACTCACTCTGTTAGACCAGGTGGCCAGGAACTCCAGAGACTGCTTGCTCTTCCCCGAGTGCTAGGATATAAGGCGTGCGTCACTACGACCCGGCTCTCCCTCATATTCTTGAACGCCTTCTGCAGTCTACCTGCTGGTTTTTTCAACTCATAGAACTGATGTTTCATTATGTCAGTGTTTCTCCATTTTATATTATTTTTTGCCTCTATGTCTAAGTTGCTTTTTTAATTATTTCTCCACTCACTAAATAATTTTTTTTGTTTTTTCAGGATATTAATGCAAATGTTTAGTATTTTTAAAAAAATGTTTTTTTTTTTTTTTTAACTTTGGCTTTGCACTTTTAATCCTAGCACTTTGGTAGGCAGAGGCAGGTGAATCTTTGTGAGTTCAAGGCCCAGCTTGTTCTACAGAGTGGTTCCAGGAAGCTTGGGCTACAGGAGACCTGTTTCGAAAAGACCAAAAAAAATATGTTCTTAGTTATTTAGATGAATCACAACCATCTCTGTTTATTCTATCCCCCTGGCTAAACTGGTCTGTTATCACCCAACCTGCTTCTGTAGCTCTGTTTCCATGGGTTCCAGGCTTCTGAACTTGTCCTATTCTTAGGCTCCAAGCCTGAGACCTGGTCTATGTCGACCTGTGGCTCAGCCCTAGCTGATTGGCATTTATCAGGAGAAATTTTGTATTGTTAACTTTTCACATGCATCTTCACTTTCTTGAATTAAGACTGTGAGACCTCAGAAGTCAAGAATCCTACCTTATATCAGTGTCTTGAACAGTCATTTACCAGGGGTGGTAATGAGTAAGGGCTGGGGACGATTCAGTAGCATTTACCTTCAGTTTCTCCAAATCTGGCCTTTCAATACTGACGACTTCTGCCAGCAGCTGGGCCTCAAGACCATCTTCTGTGACTGTGAAATTGAGGAGGGTTATCTGAGCCTGTAATTCTGGCTTATAGTGTGGATTTGCCAATTTCGTGTGCAGAATAAGGCAGAAGTTCTTGTTGAATTCACATTCTCTATCTCCAATCTTGATATACCTACAGGGACCATAACACAGACACTCAGGAGATCCCTGGAAGCCATGTGACAGTCTGGTGCCATACCATTCCTGGGTTCTGGTAATACTCTCAGCCAGAAGGCCAGGGATGCAGGTTTTTCATTATTCCCAGTTTTCCTAAGACACAGGATGTACAGGAGCTATCACTGAGCCTCTATCTGATTGCTTCCTGCAAAGTGGTCACAGAATTAGTCCTTACCTCACAAAGTCACTGGAACAATTAAAATCAGTGAATGTTCACTCTTCTTCCTGGGATTTAACTTACATTAAGCATTGTTATCATTTTTACTTGGAGAATTTATGTCTTCAAAAACATATTCACATGAAATCATAGAAAAACACAGCTCTTTTAAAATGACTCAAGCATATTTATTTTTATGTATATGAGTGTTTGCCTGCATGTATGTATGTGAGCCATGTGTGCTTAGAGCCTATGAAAGTCAGAAGAGGCCAAACACTGGTCTTCTGTAAGAGCAGCAAGTGCTCTTAACCATTGAGCCATCTTTCTAGTCCCTATTTAAATATTTATGAAAATTCTGGACTTTTCTCTATTAAGTATGTGAAACCCCTGACCTACTTTTTTTTTAGCACCAGGGATTGAACCTATAGCCTCAGAGTTCTTGACAAGTACTCTGTCACTGAACTATACCCCTAGCCCTCGTTTTATTTTGTATCACAGTTACTAAGCTGCCAAGGCCTTGAACTTATAATTCTCTTGCCCATCCTCCCAAGTATCTGGGATCAGGTTAAACATTTTGACTGCAGAAATGTTGCTATAATGAGAAAATGTTATAGAAAACTCATATTGTTTTTAATGTAAATATACAATGTTAAATAACCAATGGGAGAAAAACACTGACCACTCACCTCACTGCTAGGTATGAGAGGGTACTTTGTGGAGTTTGTAAACTTGGGAAATTGATAAATTCAAAAGAAATAATACTGTGTAATATTTATTACCTGCTTGCAACAATTTAAAGTTTGTTTTGAGAGCTGGGCATGCTGGTGTTTGCCTGTAAACCCAGCAGGCAGATTTGTGTGAGATCAAGGCCAGCCTGGTCTACATAGCAAGTTCCAGGCCAGCAGGGTCTACAAGGAGACTCTGTCTGAAAAAGACCTAAAAGAGGTTTTCTTTTTTTTGAGCAGAGACTCATGGAATGCTATAATGTGACAGTATTTTAGGTTGTGGGTCATGCCTGTTTTGTAATTGTTCCTTACAGATTAAACAATCGTGTATATTGTGAGGTAAGTAAGTGCCTCTTATCTACTTATCACTCTGGCTGGAGAAATTTTTGAGACAATTTTCTTTAAGGTATAAGATGATAAACATTATAATTTTCTAAAAGTCTTAAAACTTTAATTAGGAGAATCTGAATCCAAGAATCCCAGAAGACTGGTCAGAGTTCAGACCTGCTGGATTTCCCCCCCCCCCCAGCTCCTGAATTTTGTTTCCCTTGAGGCCTGATCTTCCATTTGCAATACAAAACTTCATAAAGTTGGGAAGCTGGCAACACAGGGTAGCCAGCAAGCAGCTTTTAGAGACAGTGGTAAGCTGGAAGGGATGTCCTTCTCTTCTCTAGGCTCAGTTTGTTTTTGCTTTGTCAGGATGTCCTACTACTCAGTTCTTTTCCCAGAAGAAAATGGGCCATTTTGATGAAGATAGTATATAACTGAGAATAGTATAGTACAGTACAGTATAGTACAGTACAGTATAGTATAGTATAGTATAGTATAGTATAGTATAGTATACTATAGTATAGTATAGTATAGTATAGTACAGTATAGTATAGTATAATACAGTATAGTATAGTACAGTATAGTATCTCCCCCCACTTTTTTCTCTTCTTTTTTTACAAATACAATATTTATTTATTTATTTATTTATTTATTTATTTATTTATTTATTTATTGTAGTTTTAAGACAGGGTCTCCCTGTAGCCCCAGCTGGCCTGGAACTCACTATGTAGACCAGGCTGGCCTTGAACTCACTATGTAGATCAGGCTGGCCTTGAACTCACAGAGATCTGCCTGCCTCTGCCTCCAGAGTGCTAGGAGTAAAGGTGTGCACCAACAAGCCTGGTTAACATTATTTTTCTTTAGGATGAGAGTTGGCATTACTATTAGAATACTGAAAATATTTACATGACCTATGGGTTAAGTGTTCCAGTGCATCAAGCCAAGATGCTGGGCTATCTGATAGCCATGGTGGCCTGTACCCTTGTTTTATAGGCCATGGGTCAGATACCACATGCTCATACTGGCACATAGTTTCCAGCTGATAGCATGCTCATGTAACTTTTGGGTCATTTCCTTGGTTATTTGTGTTATCACAAGCACACTGAAATTAGACGGCCATTCTCCCTAAACTACCAATCCAATAAAACACCTATACTATGCCAAGCTGTTGAATTGCCTTCCAAGCATGGGGCATCTAGCTATTACCAAGGCAAAGTAATCTCTACTTTCACAAATATTACTTTCTGTTATTAGGTATTTTAAATAAAGGTTCATTTATTCTTTTATGCATCAATTACCCACAACATGACAGGCATATATAAAGTTTAAAGATCTGTTCAATTAAAAGACAAGCAAAGGATGTGAACAGACATTTCTTCAAAGCAAAATGCATGCAAATATCATCATTAAGACAAATGAAAGAAGGCAGACAACATAGCAAAGGGCTCTGTTGGTAGGAAATGTCCAGAATAGGCAAACTGATCAGTTGGCATCAAATCCCTACCACGTGATGGGCATGCAGAGGTCAAAGATATACCTAACTACGGGACTGGTGAAGAATCTGATAGGCTTTTCTCCAAAGAAATCTACAAGTGGCCCAAAAGCACATGAAAGAAGTTAACATCAGGAGTGAAATTCAAATCAAAGCTGCTGTGAGACATCACAACTGGTCGGATGACTATAGTCAAAAGGTAGATCACAGGAACAGTGGAAGATGAGGAGAACATAGAATGGTGAAATATTTTAAAAGACAATTTAGCAGTTCCTCAGAAGTGCCAACAACACTGTTCCCAGGAGCGTGCCCCAGAGAACTGAAAACATGTGACCACATAAAGATTTGAATGTTAACAGCAGCAGCATTATTCTTAATAGACAAAAGGTAGAAATAACCCAAATGAGATAAAGGATATAGACATATCCACTCAATGGAATATTATCCAGCCACAAAAAGAAATGGTATACCAATATATAAACAGTACACCAAACCCCTCATGGCATTGGCTCTAAGACCACCAATCCAAGGGAACTCAAATCCTGTAAGCTGAACCATGGACATCCACCGGTATTGTATTAGTCACTTTTCTGTTGCTGTGATAAAACACCAGACCAAGGAACTTATAAAAGGAAGAGTTTATTTGAGCTTACGATTGGCGGTTCCAGGGAATTAGTCCATTGTGGCGGGAGGCGTGGCGACTGGATCTGGAGCAGCAAACCGAGGGTCACATCTTGCAATGAGCACAGGAAGCAAAGAGGAAGCAACTGTAGAGCACGAGGCTTGTTAAGCTCACTAAGCCTGCTCCCAGTGATACACTTCCTGCAGCATGGCCACACACCCCAAGACCTTCAAAAACAGCGCCACCAACTGGAGACAAACGTCTGAATACCTAGAGCCTATGGGGGACACACATTCAAACCACCACATTCCACTCCCTGGCCCCCATAGGCTCCTGACCATATAAAATGCAAAATGCATTTAGTCCAACCTTAAAAGTCCCCACAGTCTTTACCAGTCTCAATGCCATTCAAAAGTCCACAGTCCAAAGTCTCTTCTGAGACTCAGGCCAATCTCTTAACTGTAAGCTCCTGTAAAATCAAAAGGCAAATTACATACTCCCAATGTACAGTGGAACCGAATACACATTCCCATTCCAAAAGGGAGGAATAGAGGCATAGTGAGAAAATACTGGACCAAAACAAGACCGAAAACCAGCAGGGCAAACACCAAGTCC
>VZQC01005930.1:356406-404187 GCA_009823505.1 Rhizomys pruinosus
AAGAGGCTTGTTAAACTCACTAAGCTTGCCCCCAGTGACATGCTTCATACAGCCATGGCCACACCTTCTAAGACCCCTAAAAACAGCGCCACCAACTGGAGACAAAGTCTGACATACATTAGAGCCTATGGGGGACACTCATGCAAACCACCACAGGTATGGAATCCATGTATATGGAGAGTCCACTCTGTGCTGCAATGTCAGTGGAATCTTCTTTTTTTTTTTGTTCTTTTCGAGACAGGAGTCTTCCCTATAGCCCCAGCTTCCTGGGAACTCATTATGTAGACCAGGCTGGCTTTGAACTCACAAAGATCCGCCTGCCTCGCCTCCCGAGTGCTAGATTTTTAAAGGCTGCGCCACCACCCCTGGGTTAGTGAATCTAAAATATATCAAGTGCAAGGGAATATTCGTACAAAAGAATTGACATTGTATGATCACATTTTAAAGGAAAATGGGACCAGGGAATGGGCCGAAGGTAGATGAGTGCCTTTTAGGATTTTAATTCTAAAACTGATTATGATGATGGCTGTCTGTTCTAGTTTCTTCTGCTATCTCTTCAATTGTGATAAAACACTCTGACCAAAACCAACTTGGGGAGGAAAGGGTTTATTTGGCTGGCTTACAACTCCTGGGTCACAGTTCATAACTGAGGGAGCCCAACATAGGAACTCAGGGCAGAAATCCGGAGGCTGGAGCTGAAGCACAGGCCATGGAGGAATGCTGCTTACTGGCTTGCTCCCTTGGTCCATGCTCAATCTGCTTTCTTTTTTTTTTTTTTTTTAGTTCTTTCATTTTTTGTCTTTTCGAGACAGGGTCTCCCTGTAGTCCCAGCTGTCCTGGAACTCTCTCTGTAGATCAGGCTGGCCTTGAACTCACAAAGATCTGCCTGCCTCTGCCTCCCAAGTGCTAGGATTAAAGGTGTGCACCACCACGCCCGGCTCAATCTGCTTTCTTACACAATACCCAACAACCTACTCAGGGGAGTCACCACCCATTATCTGAGCTTCCCTTTCAAAGTTATTTCTCAAATTTACTTCACAAGTAGCTCAGGGAAGTCACTGTCAGTGCTGTTCACGCCACTCCTCTGGGCCTGCACCTCACTATTTGCGTCACTGCCTTTTAAATGAAATTCCATTTAAGTATTGCCTGGGGCCTCACACATAAGAAACAGCAACATTTATATTCATTTTATCTGCATATTAAAGCAAGCACTCAAACCTGTGTGTTTGTCCTATGGTTTTCTAACTGCCAGTCCAGCTTAGATTAAAATCACTCTTTCCTATGGACTGTCAATGATGTCAGGTTTGTCACGATCCTCTATAATGACAGGTGGTTTGAATTTTCCCACACTGTCTTAAGAATATTCACCAGGTTTAAGTTCATATTTCATAAACTTCACATTCTAACCACTAACTTATATCCCCAAATGAAAAGATAATTAGAATATTTTTAAAGTTTAAAAATTTTAATGTACAAGAATACTGAATTAATCAGGAATGGAGGATTTTGTTGTACCAAGGGAGAGTTCATCATAGTCATACTAAGAACATGATAAGCCAAATTCACTTTGAGACATGGTGTATGTGTGTGCATTCTTACATGAACACAAGAATCCAAGCCAACCACTAGCAAGATAGTTACTTTTTCAGAAGCTGAGAATCCCAAACCTACAGCATTTTGTTACATTCTATTCCTGACTTTATGGGATGGCCTGTGATCAAACTACAGGTACACTAAAACATGTTTAAGATTCCTGTCAGGCTGTGCATGTCAGGTATGCATGACACATGCATGGATTTCATGATTAGACACTAGGGTCACAAAACCAAGGCATCTCATTATATACAAGCAAATATCCCCAAATAATAAAAAAACCACAACTCCCAAACCCAAAGCATTTGTGGTTCTGATATCTCAAATGAAGGACATGGTAGGCAGTGTTTGGGTTGTAGAGGGACTCTCTCTAGAGCAGAGGCTGGCAAATCAGAGTGTAAATGGTTACTCTGTGAACAACTTCAACTCTGTTATGTGTTCCTGTTGTTCATTATCCTTTAAATTACTTATTATTTATCTTTATTATTTTTATTTTATGTGTATGAGTGTATTGCCTACATGTGCGTAAGTACAACTATGTCATGCAATGCCTGTAGAAGTCAGAAGAGGCACTGGATCCCCTAGAACTGGATCTACAGACAGTTAGCTGCCATGTTGGCACTGGGAATTGACTCCTCTGCAAGAGTAGTCAGTGCTCTTAAGCACTGAGCCATCTCTTCAGCTCCTGATTATTTTTATTTTCTGGGTATGAATATCGTGCTTGCATGTGCATCCATGTTGTACAGTGTCCTTGGAGGACAGAAGAGAGTGATGGATTCCCCTGGAACTGGAATTACAGATGGTTGTTAGTCAGTGTTTGGGTGCTGGGATTTGAACCTAGGTCTTCTGCAGGAACGGCTAATGTTCTTAACCACTAAGCCAACTCTCTACCCCCTATAATCCTTAAGGAATCTTAGCTCAGGGGCTACACTGTGGCAGACTGTTGGCCTACTGCCCCTCTGGGTGTGCATCAGTTAGTGGTGGTATAATTTCTTCCAAAAGCGATATTAACCAGTATTTCTTTTTTTTTTTTAATTTTTTAAATTTATTTTTGTATTTGTATTAGTGTACCATCTGCATGCAGGTCTGTGCACCTGTGTCATGCAATGCTGCAGAGGTCAGAAGAGGGTCCCCTGGAACTGGAGTTCTCCTGGAATTGGAGTTACAGACGGTTCTTAGCCGCCATGGTGGGTGCTGGGGATTGAACCCAGGTCCTCTGCAAGAGCAGTCAGTGCTCTTAACCGCTAGGTTATCTCTCCAGCCCCCCATTAACCAGTATTTCTAATCAGCTACCACAAAAACCCACATTCCTCTCGCCAAGCTTCTAGGAACAAATTCCTGAAAAGGCTGACACCCAGCCTGACTTCCCACAGAGCGACTTTGAGTCTGAGAGAGAAGGGGCTCAGCTGGTTAAATATTAGCCAAATATCTGCATTTCAGCAGGTGCTCTGTGGGACTCTTAGGGATGGCTCTGTATCTCCCTTGCACACCTGTGCATACTGTGAGGCATTCACAAACCTCAGTTCAAGAATCAGAAGTGTGTATCTGCACTGCAAGTCTGATCTTCTCTGTGAGGAATTAGTGGGGCTGTGGAGGTAGCTCAGTCAGAGAAGTGTTTACCAGGCAAGAATGGGTACCTCAGTCTGCTCGTCAGCAGCCACTCGAGGGGTGGTGTGCCTGTAATCCTAGCTCTGGGGAAGTGGACACAGGAGGGTCACCAGGGCTTGCTGGCAAGCCAGTCTAGCTGAACTAGAGAGCTCAAGGTTCAGTCTCAAAAAACAGAGGTGAACAACTGAGGAAGAAACTTGTCAACCTCTGCCTCTACATGAATGTACACACACACACACACACACACACACACACGCACACACACATTAAATAAATAAAATGTAAAAGAGATTTAATCGAGGGCTGGGAGTTCTGCTGTGGAAAAGAGAAGAATGTCTGCCTATAAAACTGGGCTTTATATCTCACTCAGAAGCATGGTTTGATAGCTTTGGATTTCCCAGGGACAGTGAATTATCCTCAAATGGGGTGTTTATGATCTATGAAAGGCAAAAGTTGCATAATGACACAGTGGGTTTTATCATTGCTGCTAGGTTAATTTTTGGTTAATCTCCTGTCTGGGAGAATTAAACAGACTGTTAATGTTCTCTCCTGATTTGAAGAAGCTAAAAAGCCAGCGGAATTAAAGCAGAGATGTGGGAAGCAAATAGAAACCCGCTGTGGTTTCTGTGAAAGGCATCGTCCCAAGGTTGACTTCCAAGCATCAGAGCTGCCCATGGCTCCTGAGAGATGGATGTGGGAAGAGTGATGTGACAGTGGGCAGTGGAGATCTTTTCTTTCTTTTTTTTTTTTAATAAAATTTTTTAATTTTTATTTTATTTATTTTTGTATGTGTATGAGTGTACTGTCTGCATGTAGGTTTGTGCACCCGTGTCGTGCAATGCCGCGGAAGTCAGAAGAGGGTGTCGGATTCCCTTGGAACTGGAGTTCTCCTGGAATTGGAGTTTCAGACGGTTCTCAGCCGCCATGTGGGTGCTGGGGATCGAACCCGGGTCCTCTGTAAGAGCGGTCAGCGCTCTCAACCGCTAGGCCATCTCTCCAGCCCGAGATCTTTTCTTAAAGCAATCTCTAGTTAATTGGTTTCTGCCCCACTGCTCCCAGGCACAGGATACACTGGCCCCTGCCACTGTGTCGCTGTGGGACTAAAGAGTGGGTGGTGTCCTTGGACCTGGGGTGCAGTTGCTCCCAGAGGGTATTGATGTACCCCTCCCAAAGAGTAAGCTACCTCTCCTTCTTCTTACCGGCTGAGGTTGGCTGGTTTGGAGGTGAAAAGCTGATCTTGGGCCCTCATAACTGAAAATTATTTTTCCCAGGGCAAACACTACGGTCTAATTTAGGGCATGGGGTCGAGTCAAAGGCATTCTGTCTCACCTAGCAGAGCTATGATTTCAGAGCGAGCCTGGCCCCTCAACTTTCTTCAGCTGCTTCACCCTTATGGACAGAAAGATTTCACGTGTGACCCAAGGTCACATTGTTTAGTGGCAGAGCTGGGATTACTAGAGCTTTGGTCTCTAGACTCCTAAAGATCATTTCCCTTATCACACTGCGAGTTCATTTGCACTCACAGGGGAACGTATAATAATGTCTCTGTCAACCTGTCTGACCACTAATCATAAGAGTGTACTGAGAACATTACTAAATCAGTGCCAACCTGCGACCATAGGAAAAAGCAGACATGGCTCAGAGCACACTTCTGCCGATTGTTAGGCATTCTGTCCCTGTTTATGAAGGAAAATGGCAGTGATTATTCAAGTGCCCAGACTTAATCTAGGATCTATAATTTCTAGTCAATATATTTATTGTTGAATACTTAATTTATACCATTTAAAAATAAGTCACGCTGGGCGTGGTGGCGCACGCCTTTAATCCCAGCACTTGGGAGGCAGAGGCAGGTGGATCTTTGTGAGTTCAAGGCCAGCCTGGTCTACAGAGCGAGTTCCAGGACAGCTGGGGCTACAGGGAGACCCTGTCTCAAAAAGACTGAAAAAAAAAATAAGTCACTTGATTTACATAAAAAGTTATGCTTTTAGGAAAAGTAAGTGGCATTTAGTGGAATAAATGAATTTAAAATAATGATGATCACCTGCAAAGGCATATTTAGAATTCAGCCTTCATAGGTCAGGTGTGAATAGAAATCAGGTATACTGAAAATATGGAAATTCTTTCAAAGTTTATTCAAAACCCAGCCAGTGGGTGTTCTGGGATGAAAGGATATCTAATGACCTCGAGGTCACTGCTGTGGAAGGGGAGTCACAAACTCTATGACTAGACTGGGGAACACATGGACAAGGTTTCCTGGCTGATTTCATAGGACTTCTATACCCCAGTACTAGCACTGGCCACTATGAGCTGAGCTTCCTGAAAGCCAGAGTCTGTGACTTGGGAGAGACAGTGCCAGAGTAATTAAGATGAGGATCTAAAAGTGGAGATTCCAGGATGGAGGAAGCCTCTGACTTCCATTGGAACTGTTTTCCAGACAGTGCTCTTATTGCTGAGAATGCTATCAGTTGTGAATGACAGAAAGCTAAATAAAGTTCTGTAGTGATTGGACATTCTGAGCACCAAAATAAATGATATGTGTATTATTCAAGGTCATCCAAAACCAAACACAGAAAACAACATAACCCACTTAGGATAAAGACTGGCCTCTGTGGCAGGTGGCTCCTTCACTAGGAATGGCAAGGAAGGACTTGCTATAGGGTTGGTAGAATTTGAAGTCTGGTGAGAAACTGCACTACTCTCTTGAAGGTTTTCACTCTAAGTTGAACAGTTCAGATATATATGTATATATATGGTAGATCTTTGGGTAAATAAATAATAGGGCCTCTGTAGTTGGAGGTAAAGTCACACTCCAGAGAAGAAATCACCTTTTCAATGGACAGCTAAAAGCCCTGCTGTTTAAAATGAAAAGCTTCTAGGGCAGGCTCCTGAGCACCTGCAGCTACTGCTGAGAGCGGAGCCCGAAAGCTCAGGTGTATGGAGCTGCAGCACTGACCTGTAGCTTAGCAACCCCAGCAGAAAGGGCTGTGCAGGGTGGTCAAATCCCCTTCACCCAGAATGGCTTTGGCTGAAAGCTTCACAGCTGGTCAGAGTAAAGGGGAGTGAGAGATCTGAATAGAGACGAGGTAATGAGCTCCTTTACACGAGTGAGTAGAGCCCGCATGTCCTTCTAAGGTAAAAGCAAACTTCCATGGGAGAAAAAAAGTTTTAGAACTTCAGGTGACACTACAGAGAAAACACAAAAGAAAGCTAGGAGAAAAATCATGGCAGATTTTTTTTCCCTTGTGATAAACGTATGTACAAGCACAACACACACACACACACACACACACACACACACACACACTCCTCACTTCAACACTACTATATTTCAAACATGTTATCAAAACCAAGAAATTCTGGGTCCATTCATGTCTGTTTTATTTTAAAAGACTGTTTTTCTGAAGAAAAGAATCCAAAGTTCTTTGTTTCTTTTTAATCTATTTCCAGGTTTAGTATTCTTTCAGATAAAGACTAACAACTAATTAGCCAGACTATGGTGAAAGTGAGCATCTGTAGACCTGAATGTGAAACCCCCTTTTTCTCTTTCACATCTTAGACTAAAGTTAGGAATTTAAGAGCCTTTGGAGGAGCTTTGTTTCTATCAATAAATGTTTACTTTGAATTTAGAAACTAGGAGACTAGAATATCGAGTTCTTACAGAAGGGCAAGAAAGAACTGAGAAATAAAGTGGGGATTCCCAAAGGGGCACAGCCAGAGAACCAGAGCTGCATATCAATCTCCAGCTCCCAGGAATGCATTCTACCATAGGACGCAGTGGAACCTGCTCTGCCTTGAGTCCCACTCAAGACATCCTTCAGAGCTACAGTTAACCAGGATGCAACCATGCTATAGCATCAAGAACCAGACAAACCTTGCCCACGTGTTCCCCAGTCTAGTAAACAACCAATAAACTGGAAACTGTGAGCAAGGCAGTCGTTCCAGTAGTTCCACCGGCACTTTCAGGAAACCAGTCATTTTAAAACAAACATCAACAAAGAGTCTCCTTTTTACCTTATTATTTCTATAAAAATAAAAACTTATATCTAATACCTAATATATTCCTTAGCTGATTTTAGGTGTCTTTCTAGGGCAGACTATTGTCAAAAGAATGAGTGTAAAGAAGTAAATTCAGGATGAAATAGAAATTATCTTTTAAAAATACTTATATCCTGAGAAACAAATTAACATTCATCTTGCATTAAGGTTACTCCAGTTAAGATTAAAGTTCAAAAATGACTTCAATAATCTTTGTGCAGTTTTGAAAGATTAAAGTGATATAATTTTATAAAGATGCTTCACAGATCAGCAACTTCTCTAATATGTAAGCCAGTAAATTTGCTTTGGAAAAAAATTCATGTTGATAAATCTTCCCAGATATGTTTTCTGTCGATTGATACCATAAGATATATTTTATATAAAATTAGGATTGTCTGGAGTTAGGTGGATTTAATTATTTGTAATTATCCAGCTGTTGTCAGCCTATGGCCATTTTATGACAGAGGTATCTACAGTGTGGGTCAGGTTCAACTGTATATCTTCTCAAACACAGATTTAATGTGCTATTGATGAAACCATTACTCGAACCAAATTAAAGTCTGGGCTGATGTATTGGTCCAAAGGGAGCTGTCAGACATGAAAGGAGTAATTAGTATTCATTACTTTATACTCCACAACATTCTAATTATTAATGAACTTCAACTTTTAGACTATGCAGTATCTATCACAAGCATTGCTCATTTATTCATTATTAGGAAGAATAAACTAAGTGCTTTTTAAAAGGCCCCCCGAATAAACAACTAAAATAAATAGAAACATTATTAATAGTTGGGAACTCTGTGAGGGATGAGGCATCCCAGCAGGAGGAGGAGGGCAGGCTGCCCCATCATGCTCTGGGGTGGTGACAAAGGTTTTCTAGGGAATATACAGCTTTGTAATCCTTGTCAAGTTCCTTAACCCTCTTTGCTTTCCCTAATGCTGTCTTGTTTTTATAATACAGAGAAAAACTTATTTGTAACCCCACAGGAAAGGCTACAGACTGGAAGAGAAATAAAAAGATAAAAACTCATCTCGTTGGTCTTGAAGACCAGACAGAACGTTCCACTGGAAAGTTTACAAATTGAAGTTAGATTGGAACAGACCAAGGCAAAGCCAAGATGTCTCTGATCCTGTTATAATAATACAAATGGGTGTCTCCCCTGCACACACACAAAAAAGCCATGCCAACGTTACCCCATTATTATTTTCTCTCAATTTTTACCTATCAAATTAGGCAAGGAAAAATAATTTTTATTTCTACCAGTCAAGTGTTCCATGTCCCCATCATGCTTGCAAGTATATGAATATATTTTGAAGTTTCTCATTTTTTTTTTAAAGTGAGTTAAATGAAGGAGCAGGAAAAATAGTTGTTTTAAACATACCTCTTACCAGGTGAAGACAATACAATACAACTTTGCCCACCTGTGAATCCTGCAAGTTACAGCAATCAGCCTAATAAGATGTGGCCACTGGCACAATGAATATTATGGGGGTAACCAACCGCTTTCTGATTGGAACTGAGGTCCTTTCACAAGATGGAGCTCATTCCTGACAGGACACAGGCCATAATAACATTATTGTGTTAAATAGATACAGTATTAAGCCCCTCCTAATGGCTTATTTTTATACTCATGAATCTCCCAATTCTCACCAGAGAAGTTTCCTCCTGTAACAGGTAAGAATTAATACAGAGACTCACAACTGGCCAAAGTGCAGAGAAAAGTCTGCAGACTGCTTATCCCTGAATAGGACGCCTGTATCAAACCTTTGTCACCCAAGGTTCAGGGATTATTGTGAAAGAGGAGGTGGAAAGAATTTAAGAGCCAGAGGTGGTGGCTGACCACAGGAAGCATAATTTTCCAGAGAGCTGGGCAATTACTCAAAAGAGCATGCAGCCTATGAACACAGAGCCTATGAACACAGAGCACTCATATGAATTCACAGCATGTACAAAATCCATGTAAGCTTAAGACAGACAAAATCCCAGCATAGAAGTGGGGAAATGGACAGAAAATCCCAACCTTAGAAGTGGGGAAACGGACAGAAAACCCCAACCTTAGCTGAAGAACTGTTGACAACCAACAGCTGCTGGGAGGGGCAGAGTCAGTCTTCTTCAAGGGTGTGACTCTGGGTAGGTTAACCAGGCTCCAGTGGATAGACTTACACTGAAGGACACTTGGGGACACAAGCTTTACTCGATAGGCCTAAAAAGAGAACTCTGTGTGTGTGTGTGTGTGTGTGTGTGTGTGTGTATGTGTGTGTACATGTCTATGACCTATCTCTCATCTGTCTATCTATCTATCTATCTATCTATCTATCTATCTATCTATCTATCTATCATCTATCGATTATCTATTTATCTATCAATCAAATATCTATCTGTCATCTATCTATCTATTTAAAATGAGGTGCATGAACTATGGCAGGGAGTGGTAAGGGGAGATATAGATAGGGGAGGGGGGCCTAATTTATATGATCAAAATATATTGTATGATATTTGCAAGAATTCTGTTAAAAATTAAAAAGTGAGTTAAATGTATAGGTGCAAGAAAAAATATTTTTCGTAAACATACATCTTACCAGGTAAAGGCAATACAATCACTGAAATACCAAATTTATTTCAGGGCATGGTGGCACATGCCTTTAATCCTAGCATTTGGGAGGCAGAGGCAGGCGGATATTTGTGAGTTCAAGGCCAGCCTGGTCTACAGAGTGAGTTCCAGGACAGCTGGGGCTACAGGGAGACCCTGTCTCGAAAAAGCCAAAAAACAAAACAAAACAAAACAAAATTTATTCCAAGTACTTCTTAAACTCTTGTTAGGTGAAACTACTTTTAAAACATGATGTCTTTGCTGGGTGTGGTAAAACATGCTTTTAATCCCAGCACTTGGGAGGCAGAGACAGGTGAATCTCTGTGAGTTCAAGACCAGCTGGGTTTACATAGTGAGTTCCAGGTCAGCTGGGGCTACAGGGAGAGCATCTCAAAAAGATAAAAATAAATAAATAAATAGTAGTATCCTTAATTTTTTTCATTTAAAAGAGTAGAAAAATATGCAGGATGTGGATGGTTCCTCATAGGAAGGGGTGGCTAAGACTACTACTAGGAATTTTTTAGCTTCTATAAACTGCTAGAGTGAAGGTTCCCAACTTGGTTCTCTGAACTACTCCATAATTCTTATATAGTACCAGTGTGTGAATAAACTTTATACTTTGAAAAATCTTGTATGTATGTATGTGTGTGTATGTGTATGTGTGTACACAAGTACGTACCTATGCATTCATGTGCATATACACAAGTGTGCATGTGCCTGTGGAGATGGAGGCCAGAGGTCCACACTGGGTGTTTTCCTCAGTTACTCTCTACCTTATTTTTGAGGTAGAGTGTCTCATTAAACTTGGAGCTTGCTGATGTGGGTGAACTGCTTATCTAGCAAGTTCTGCATCTCTAGCACTGATACTGGGGGTATGTACTGCTGCACCAGATTTATGTGTGTTCTGAGGATTGAATTCAGGTCCTTGGGCTTGCTGGCACAGCACTGAGCCATTTCCTTAGCCCCATAGTATTAGCTTTTAAAGATGACTATGCTTATATTTTACCATACAACTATTCCAGTCCAGAGTATAAACTTGGTGTGAGTATCAGTAGATATATTTAGACTATCCAACAATATTTAGAGCTGTGTGGCTTCTAATACCAACAACACAATAAATAAAAAGAAAATAAAGAAAAGGAAAATTAACCTGCAATAACAACTTAAAATAAATTAAGGGGAAAATCACTGAACATTATAACAATAAAAATGAAGGGCTTGTACAATACTAGAGCATTTGCTTAGCAGGCACAGGGTCCTGGGTTAGAGATTCAGCACTAAAAAAGAAAAGAAAGGAAAGAAAGAAATAAAAGGAAGAACTAGAGTTAAAAACAATAATATGAACAGATCTTGGAATATAATATAGAATAGAAAATGAAGTCCCTTTAAACTATGTGTAATATAGTGGAATTTTTCTAAAGTCCCAAGTCAAACAAAGCTAAGAAATATATCATTTACTATTATATACATAGGGCTGGAGAGATGGCTCAGCAATTAAGATCATTGGCTGGCTGCTCTTGCAGAAGGCCCAGGTTCCCCTCCCAGCACCCACACAGCAGCTGTCAACCATCTGTAATTCCAGTTCCAGGGGATCTGACTCCCTCTTCTGGCCTCTGTGGAAACTGCATGCATGGTGCATGTGGGTAAAACACTCATACATATAAAATAAAAATAAATGAAAAAAAAAATAAGCTGGGCGTGGTGGCGCACACCTTTAATCCTAGCACTTGGGAGGCAGAGGCAGGCAGATCTCTGTGAGTTCAAGGCCAGCCTGGTCTACATAGTGAGCTCCAGGCCAGCTGGGACTAAAGGGAGACCCTGACTCAAAAAGACAAAAATAAATAAATAAATAAATAAATAAATAAATAAATAAATGGACTATAACAATTTCTAAAGATTCTGCACACAGGATATATTATTTTAAATAAAATAATTAAATGATAGGCAAAATCCATAATTCTTAATTTGTCTTTGGAAGAGAAGGCATAATAGGAAAGGAGGTAAACACTGGCACAGACATCCCTATTACTATGCTTTATAAATTTTATACACTACAGATTTTATAATATCAGTATTAAATACTGAAAAATGAAGAAATACACTCAGATCCTTGACTCCTTTTTGGAAGTGATTTAAAAATCAAAGACAAGAAGATACCCCATCAACCTACTCCCAACTGCTTGGAGATCTGCCTCACACTGCAACTTGTGGTGTGTCTGACATCAAAAGACAACATCCTACCTCAGGAGTTCTGACTGAGCATCTGATTTGTACTCATAATCACCCACATGACATGGTATATGTACCTATCATTAGTTAGCTAGTCAAAGGAGAGAATATACATTAAATATGTTGAGAACACACTGTGACCTAGTCTAAGTTACTCCATATTGTATAAAATAGTAGTTTATCAGGCTGTGCCTTGCTCTAGGAGATACCACCTTACAAGCAGCTTTTGACTCCGCTTTGAGGACTGAAGATGACTGCAGCCCCTGGGTGGACCCAGAAACTACACCATCTATCAGGCACCACCCATCCAGCACAGACTAATGCACAAGCAGGTATAAAAGGGAGTTACTCTATAAGTTTATTGGGGGTGAATTGAGACTGTAAGGGCACATGGGTGTATCGTAATTATATCCAGGAAACCAGGCCCAAGAACTTATCTGATATGCCAGACCATAGAGAGGATGTAACTCCTTCACTTGGACCCTCAAAGTGAAGGATACCTAAAACTTCAATGCATGGTCCCACGCCATCCTGTCATCTGAGAGCCGATGAGTATGACATGGACCAAAGACTCCTCCACTGTTGCTGGAATTTTGGCTCAGCTCATACTCTTGCTGTTGATGTGTGGCCTACTTAATTGCCTGCCTGTCCCCCTGTTTACCTATCTTGACTGGAACCTGCCCTGCTGCTTCCTGCTCTGGACCTAGTAGGGCCTGTGGCTGAGCTCTGTAACTTCACTCTCAAACCTGACTCTAGCTGTTGCTGCAGCTCCCTCCCAGCACTGCTCTGGTTGGTTATCTTATCATTACAGACTTCCTCTGAACTCTCTTGAACTCAGTTGCAGCCTTCTCAACTAATATTCCTTCTGTAATCCACATGTGTGTATATATATATATATATATATATGCATATAGATATGTAAATATATATACTGTGTGCTGTGTGATATGACAGTTAGTATTAATAATTAAGATTGGAATAAAAGAACCTGCATATGCTTTGGCCAGGCTACCAAGGTGGACAGATTATATGACAAATTGTTGTCACTGAAACTGCTAAACCTTGTGAATTTACTGTTATTCAATAAATACAACCGTTAAGACAAACAAGCTCATCTATGTTCCTTGCATAATGCGCTCATGACTGTATGCTGTGCTGTTTGACCCTTTTTTCTCACTAGAATAAAAAAAAAAGATGCAAACACTATAAAACAGGCTAAACAAGTTACTCTAAATCATGAGACTAGAGTACAATAAACTGAAGTGGGAATCCTCTTTCCTCCAGGCAACTTCAAGTGTTAGCTTCTAGCAATAAGCTGGTGCAGAAGCCTCACTTTATAGACCTAAAAGACATGATGCTTATATACCTAGCTTAAGAGAGTACTTTGAGCATGGCATTAACTTTCTTCCCTTTTCCAAATCCTATGGAAATGATGAAGAGGTACATGTATAAAGAATGAATGAATTGTTGAAAACAAGACGAAGTATGCCTAAAAGAGGAAATAGGTGCAGTGAATCAAATGATGAGAAATGTGAAAGTTAACAGTAGGCAAGAAGGGGAACTATAAATGATCAATAAGCATATTTTTATCCAAAGGAAAAATTGTTTCAATTTTTAAAAAATTATTTATTTTCTGTATGAGTGTTATGCTCTGTATCCATGTCATGTACTACATGGAAAGTTCAGAAGGGAAGTGATAGACCTGGAACTGGAGTTATGGACAGTTACTTGTGGGTGCTGGGATTTGAACCTGGCTCCTCTGCAAGAACAGCCAGTGGTCTTAATCTCTGATGTATCTCTCCAGCCCCAGGTTGCAATTTTTAAAATTCTCAGATTTTCTGTGGAATTAGGATTAATCAGCCTTTGCTCGGGGTGCCTATTTCCCTCTGTGGTTTGCACTATTTGTGATCCAACATTCCTTAGGATTCTAATTTTGACATTTCTTTAAGGTCTGGATTTATTATTTCAGCTAGAATTTTAGTTTGCTTCTATCAACTGCATTGAAGCATAATACACATAAAGCTGTTTTGAAATAAGTTATTAGTAGGTTTTTAGGGAAAACCCATGAAATAGAAGCCTTCTGATTAGGAATTCTCAGAGGATTATTTTTTTTTAACCTCATCCTTGTATCAAAGAAAAGAATATTTTTATGGCTACAGTATTGATTTTTTGTTTGTTACTTTAAAATAAATTTACCCTTAGACGGAAGGTATGGCTCACAGACTTATACAGGAATCGCTTAGCAGATTACCAATGATAAATAGAATCTCCACATTCTGTGTATCCATCAAAACAGAAATGCCACATCATCAGGCTCTGCAGGAGGGAAAACCAGCTTCAGTGTTCACTTTTTCTCTCAGTTCCTGATTTTGGTTGTACTTTCTTTGTTTCCTAACTCTGATTCAAAAAATCTTTTAAGCCGGGAATGGTAGTACATGCCTTTAATCCTAGCACTCTGGAGGAGGAGGGCAGTGGATCTCTGTGAGATTGAGACCAGCCTGGTCTACATAATGAGTTCTAGGCTAGCTGGGGCTACAGGAAGACCCTGTGTCAAGAGAAAAAACAAAAACTAAAACCAAAAGCAACAAACAAAAAAAAAAACTTAAAAACCAAACCAAAACCAACAAAAATTAAAAGTCTTAAAATATTTTAGCTAACATATTTAGTTGCTTTTCAGTATTCATATAACTAGATCACCACAGTGCCAGAAACAAAGTTCTATCTTCTTTTTTAAAATTAATTAATTAATTAATTTATTTTTTATGTGTATGAGTGTACTGTCTCCATGTAGGTTGGTACACTCCTGTCATGCAATGCTGCGGAGGTCAGAAGAGGGTGTCAGATTTCCCTGGGACTTGAGTTAAAGACAGTTCTTAGCTGCCATGTGGGTGCATCTTTTTTTTGTTGTTGTTTTGTTTTTTGTTTTTTGAGACAGGGTCTCCCTTTAATCCTAGCGGGCCTGAAGCTCACTATGTAGACTAGGCTGGCCTTGAACTCACAGAGATCCACCTGCCTCTACCTCTTGAGTGCTGGGATTAAAGGCGTGTGCTACCGTGCCCGGCTTATTAACCATCATTTTAGGGGCACTGATTGCATGGCTCCTATCTACAGAGAACCTGTAACTAGGTCAGAAGTGAAAAAAATTAAGATATTAATCTAGAACAAAACCAGCAAAATGATCCAGGATGTGCTCTGTGTGGAGGCATTAGATACAGAAAATGAGGGGTCAGGAAGTGTAGCAGTGACAGCAGGAGGCGGGGTACAGGAAGTACACAGTGACAGCAGGAGGTGGGGTACAGGAAGTACACAGTGATAACAGGAGGCGGGCACAGGAAGTGCAGCAGTGACAGCAGGAGGCAGGCACAGGAAATGCACAGTGACAGCAGGAGGCAGGCACAGGAAGTGCACAGTGACAGCAGGAGGTGGGCACAGGAAATGCACAGTGACAGCAGGAGGCGGGGCACAGAAAGTGCACAGTGACAGCAGGTGACACCTTCGAGGAACAGCTTCAGTTCAACCCAGTGTCTGGAATTCATTATGAACTCTCAACCAAGGAGAGGAGAGAGCGGCAGCATTGTTTTTGCACTCTCTACCTTAAAGATGACTGAGCAGACAAAAAATGTTACAAAGAAATTAGTTCAGTTGGCATGAAGAAATACAAGGCCTGGATCACACTGGAAGTTTTACACACACACACACACACACACACACACACACACACACCATAGATTCTAAAACATTGTTGGGCTGGGGAGATGGTTTAGTGAATAAGAGCACTGGTTGTTCTTGAAGAGGCTCGGATTCAAATCCTAGTACCCACATGTTGCTAACAGCCATCCGTAACTCCAGTTCTAGGGGCTTGGATGTCCTCTTCTATCCTCCACAGGCACTGTGTAACACTGGTGCACTTACACATATACAAGTATAACACTCATACACATAAACAAAAATATTTTTTTTGAAAAAGTAGAAAATGAATCCAGGGAGTGTAGAGATGGCTCAGTGGTTAAGAGCACTGGCTGCTCTTCAATTCCAAGCACCTATATGGCAGCTAACAACCATCCTAACTCCAGTTCCAAGGGATCCAACACCCTTTTCTGATCTCCACAGGCATTGTACAACATATATACACTTATATACAGGCAGTCACTACACTTATGCACATAAAAATTATATATTTTTTAATTTTAAAAAGAAAATGAATCAGAAGGTAGAAGAGGAAGAATTTGATGAGCAAAGTAGCTTTCATAGGAAGTGTATGAAAGATGGCTGTGCCAATTCACTGGGGAAAGTTTGATAGAAAACTGGGCAAGTGTTCCATGCACGCCCATAATGACAGGACTTGGGAGGCAGTAGGGTCAGGACTTCAAGGTCATCCTAGGCTACATACCAAGTCTGAGGTCAGCTTGGGATATAAGAGATCCTGTCTCAAAAAATCTGATGAAACGGAGGAAGGACAGAGGGGGAGACAGGGAAGAGATGAAGTCTCCACATATTGAACTTAACGGGTCACACGGCATCCAAGAAGACACTACTCTCTTGATCCTTATTTTTCTCGTATGTTCTTTTGGCTCTGGAGCTTCTCCCCAAATAATCATGCCCACTGCGGTAGCTTGACTACATCTCTGCATACTGTTCTTGGTCTACTTGCTCAGCCAACATCTTTTTATTTTAATTTTTAAAAAATTTTATTTATTTTTGTATGTGTATGAATGTACTGTCTGCACGTAGGTCTGTGCTCCCGTGTCGTGCAATGCCACAGAGGTCAGAAGAGGGCATTGTATTCCCCTGGAACTGGAGTTACAGATGGTTCTCAGCCGCCATGTGGGTGTTGGGGATTAAACCCAGGTCCTCTGCAAGAGCAGTCTGTGCTCTTAACTGCTAGGCCATCTCTCCAGCCCCTCAGCCAGCATCTTAAAGCTCTACATTCACGTGGCCAACAGTTCCTTAGATTTGTCTTTGGGGAATGTTTGAAAAGAATCTCTATCTTTCACTGTCTAATAAGAGAATTCATTATCTCTTTCTCCACACCTACTCTTATTCCCATAACACAACTCTCCCTAAATCATAGAATCATTTACTCGGCAGAAGAGTAGAAATCACTCTTGATCCTTCCTTTTCTCCCGACCCAATCAATAATCAGCTGATGATATTCACCTCTCTCTTCCTCTCCCTCCCTCCCTTGTTCTCTCCCTCCCTCTCCTTCCTTTCCTCCTCCTCACTGCCACTGCCTTAGTGTGGACTCAGATCATGTCTCACTTGAGTGCAATTATTTGATAACTGGACTCTGGCTTTAGGTTCATGCTTCTTCTATCAAATTTTCACATTGTCAACAGTGTATCTGACTCTTCCCAGGCCTCCGTCAACTTGCCTCTGACTTCGGCTCATTGCTGAAGCATGAGGACTTCAGGGAGGCCCGGTTTTCTAGTGAAAACAATTGCCATTTTCACCTAGAATCCTTGGTTCCTTGAGTGTTTTGGTTTGGGGGAAGAATTATTTGCCTATAGGGACAGGCCAATTTATGGGCCAATCGTGGAAGCTCATGTCCTTGGCTCTGCTCTCCAGGCTCAGCTCTCTTGTCTACACTGCCCTCCTTTTCTGCCCAACACAGATTCTCCACCCAACTGGATTGCATATGCAGTGGTCGTAGACTGTTGGATGGTCTGATGTCTTTTTGTATCAGGGCTCTCTGTCTAGGATTTCCCTTTTCACCTATGTCCACCTGAAAAATGTCCATTCATCTTTTGAGATTTATACTAACTATAAATGTAATCAAATGTAACTGTGTCCATAAAAGCCTTTCAAATTTCCATTGTGCATACAACAGTTCCTTCTATCAGCATCTTTTATTATTTATGAGTTGGCTTTCCCCTAAGGAAGTGCATTTAACTGCTCCTTGTGAACACTTAGCATACTGAATCTTCAGTCCCCAGTGCTGTGCCTGAAGTACAGAAGTAGTTTGATGTTTATTCAGCAACGGAGAGGTTATACAGACTCTACTAGCACTGTAGTCTCTGGAGAGACTTTTAAATCATCTGCATTATGAGAGGGAAGCTGGAAGAAAAGGCCAGAGAGGCAGTTAATATTCACCCCAAACAAGCGCTTCCCAGCCCTGAGGTTAGCAGCCATGATTACTAAAATAACTTGATGCAATAAACATAACTAATGTCTTACATTATTTTTAAGATTTATTTTTTACTTATGTGTATGTATGTCTGTCTGTCTCTGAATATACCACATGTGTCTGTGCAGAAGAGCCCAGAAGAAAGTGTTGGATACTCTTGAGCTGGAGTTATAGGTGCTTGTAAGCCACCCGAGATGGGTACTGGAAATTAAATGTGGGTCTGTGGAAAAGCAGCAAGTTCTTAACCACTGAACCATCTCTCTTTAGCCCCTATTTATTATATTCTTATAGAGAACATTAAATTTCCTTGGTTTTAAAAAATGCTGAAATCATATAAGACTCCATGGAAAATATGCATTTACTAAATGTAACTTTGGTTTTTAAAAATGTTTTTAATTACATTTTTAAAAATCAAATTTTTACTGTGTGTGTTGGGGGGTCAATGGCAGGAAATGTGTGGAGCTCAGAGGACAACTTGTGGGAGTTGGTTTTATCTTCTACCAAGTAGGTCCTCAGGTCATCAGGGTTGGTGACAGGCACCTTAACCAGTGGAACCATTTTGCTGGCTCAAATATTACTTTGGAGTAAGTTGCTCTGTATGACACTTTGAGGGAGACTTCATGATCTCTGTAAGCCTTGTTTCTAAACTCAAGACTTCTGGACTCCTCCATGAGCCCTAACTTCAAAAATCATGACTCAAATTTATCAGTCCTAAGAATTTCAGATTATCCAAGCATATATGTGATAGAGAATCATCAACGTTTTTACACATAAATTGTGCTTTGAAAGTTGAGTTAAAATTCAGAGAATACATATTTCACTAACAAAAATTTTAGGTCTTCATAATACAGTTAGCACCTTGATAACAAGGATTTCACTTGGGTGACATTCAAGATTTTCACTGTGCTCTTAACACATCAGGCAAAGCTACAATTATATTTATGTTAAGCATTGCAGTTTGTCAGGTGGCTTGTTAGATTGTTCTAAATGTGTGTCTGGGTAAATTTTGGTTTATTAAACAATTATAAGTTGTCAGTCACTCTAAACAGATTTACTTGAGGAGCTGTATAATAAATACTGAACAAACTGATTGGAGACTAAGAGGTAGTCACCCTTAAGTCAGCCCACTTCCACTTGCAGAAAAATCCCATGATGAAAAAAGATACCTGAGAGGTAGAGAGTAGGTGGGAGAGAAGAATGAGGCTGGGGAAGTTTTAAAATTATAGCTCTCGAAAACAAGGCAAAAGAAAAAGAAAAAGAGAAGTGATTTGGATGAAGTTCAGTGAAGATTTCTTCTTTTTTTTAGAAGATAAATTTGTGTGTGTGTGTGTGTGTGTGTGTGTGTGTGTGTGTGTACATACATGGACTCATCTGTGCCGTGGTGCACAGGTGGAAGTCAGAGGACAATCTCAGCTGCCAATCCTCAACTTCTACCATGTTTGAGACAGTCTCTTATTGTTGGTGTCTGCATACCCACCTGGGCTAGCTGACCTTCCAGGTCTCCTGTATCCACCCCATCTCACGGTGGGAGCACTGGGATTACAGACATGGGTTACTACCTCCTGTGTTACCTGGGTTCTGGGCCTCTAAACTCAAGCCCTCACACTTGTGCGGCCATCTCCCCAGCCTTGGTGACCATTTCTTGACTGAAGCAGCTCAAAGAAGTGCCACAGCCTTCCCTAGCCCCAGCAGACTCGACTGAAGACAAAACTGCTGTCTCTGATCTTCATACATGCATAGAAAAGTGACAGGATGGCTCCTCGGAAATGGCTTTGATGCTCTTGGAAGAATATTCAGCAACATAGGACATTAATGTCCCAGAGCCTGTGGTGGTCAGTCACATGCATCTGACTAAGGGTGATGCAGAGTGCATTTCCCCTGGGCTGGTACCCCCTGCTGGTGGCATGGATGGGGATGGCTGAGGGCTTCAGGAATCTAAACTCTTTCTTTTTCAATGGTTTTATATATTTTGAGTATACTCAAGACACACAGCTGGCACAGTGAACCCATGATTTTAATTTTAGATATGATTACTAGGAAGGTGCTGATAAAAACTGACAATTTAAAATCAGTTTATAGAAAATATTAAGTACAAGTGATATGCAGGCAAGGCAGATGTGGGTTGTTTTGCAAATTACTGAAGCTAGAGAGAGCTGTGAAAACTAAGCAGGAGGCCGCTATGCTCAGACTGAGAATAGTATGTTCTTGGCCTATAAGGAACTAAGTATATAAGTACAGAATCACTCAGCGGAGGGAGGGGCCTGAGGTTGTTTGGTCATGGGGTGCAGGTATCCTGGAATTAGAAAGATCACCAAGACTCCAGTGGATTGTGCTCGAGTATGAACGAAACCGAGAAAGAGAGACAATCAGCAAACTCGTTTGGCACACAATTTAAGAATTTAAGAATACTTACTTTCCTTTTTTAATGGTGTTTCTGCCAAGTAGAGGATCAAGGACTGGATCTACTGTTTCCTTGAGGTTTTCAATTAGGATGACATCACCAAAGGCCAGAGCTGTTTCAATGGCGTTTAAAAACCTTAAAATGCAGTCAGAACGGAGATAATGAAATGTAAATGAGCCCAGAAAAATGTTCAAAATTGTTTAGATTATTAATTTATTTTGTAGCTAGTTTAAATGGGAATGAACTGACTTAGAGGAAACTTTGATAACATAGTGTTCTTGGTCCCTTCTCTTACCGTAAGTGCATTTTTATTTAGATTACACAGAAATTAGAGATCATATTTTGAGAGAAATTTTGCAGTTTGCTACAAATTAGGTGCTTTTGGTAATAATCAGTGTTTGAAGTAACTAAATTATCTAAATAGCATAAATTTAAGTTTATTCAATTTGTCCATTAAAAATCATGATATCTCGGGGCATGGTGGTACATGCCTTTAATGCAGACCCAGGAGACAGAGGCAGGCGGATCTCTGTGAGTTCAAGGCCACCCTGGTCTACATAGCAAGCTCCAGGCCAGCTGGGACTAAAGGGAGACCCCATCTCAAAAAAAAAAAATCATGATATCAAAATGCCTATGGTTGCATCAAATTTTAGTTTTTAAACTATTTATTTATTATTTATTTATTGATCTTTTTGAGACTGGGTCTCCTTGTAGTTCCACCTGTCCTGGAACTCGCTATGTAGACCAGGCTGGCCTTGAACTCACAGAGATCTGCCTGCCTCTGCCTCCCAAGTGCTAGGATTAAAGGTGTGCACCACCACCCCCGGCTTAAACTTCTTGTTAAAAATAATAATGTTATTAGTTCTTTGAGAATTTCATACAATGTATTCGACCCGATTCAATCATCTTTCCCCCTCTTCTCAGATCCACCTCCCCTGCCCTACCCCCAACTTCTTTGTGCATGTGTGTATAAGCAGGCTCATGTGTAGGGACACGTGTATAATATGTGGAGCCCAGAAGTCAAATGTTGGTGTCTTTCCTCAGGGGCCATCCACTTTTTTAGCTGTGGCAGGGTCTATCATTGGCCTGGAATTTGGTGACCGGCAATTTCACATGGCTCTGCTTCCCAGTGTTGGGGCTATGAGCCACATCCAGTTTGTCCTGGGTGCTCGAAACTGAACTCAAGTCCTCATAGCAAGCACTTTGCTAACTGAGCAGTCTCTACAGTTCTTAGACCTAAAATGGTGAACTGTTGTTTTATCTCATCCCCACTTTCCAAAAAGAATCTCTTCCTATCAAAAGTACTCACCCCCAACCCCCCAAAGTAGTCAGACAAACAGGATCTATACTTTACAACCAAGGAAATTTCTTACTTCAGTTTGTATGTGAAAGGCAGATGTGAGGGTTAAAGGATATATCAGTAGTTCCAAAATAATTAATAATCCATTCAGCACTGAATGAAGGTCAACTCTGTGCAAAGCAGCCTCCTACTCATCAGACCATACTATTACCAGAATCCAGGGACACAGCCTCTAAGTGGACTACTCAGGTTTTGAAAACAACATATAAACCAGTTTGCAAAATCTGGCACACAGTGTTGGGACCTATAGCAATGTTAAGATCCTACTGTAGGCAAAGAATGTATGCAAGAGACTTGGAGAGATGGCTTAGTGGTTAAGAGAGCACTGGCTGCTTTTACAGAGGTCCTGGATTCAATTCAGAGCAGTCCCGTGGCAGCAAACAGCCAAAAAGAATTGCAACAAAAGGCTGATCATGCTCACAATCATAGTCCTAAGGACATTTGTTTTTAATGTTTTATTTATTCATTTTATTTTTCATGTGTATGAGTGTACTGCCTGCATGTATGCAAGTGCACTCATGTCCTGCAGTGCCCACAGAGGTCAGAAGAGAGCACTGGACACTCCCCCCCAAACTGGAGTTATGGACAGTTGTTAGCTGCCACATGGGTGCTGGGATTTGAAAGCCCAGTCCTCTGTGAGAGCATCCAGTGCTCTTAATCAGTGAGCCATGTCCCCAGCTCCCTACTGGGGCAATTCTTGTATTACCTAATTCGGAACACTCCAGAGGAGGAATGCACTGTACCTTTCCCTTCTTAGCCATAGAAAACTTGGGTATTTTCCTCCCTCTCAGGTAGAATTTTTTTTTCAAGTAATTGGACACTGCATACATAAAAGCTTTTCAACAGAGATACTTTGTCAGAATCATGAAGCAGAAACTAGACAGGTAGCAGGAAGCTGAAAGGTTTTAAAGAGGCAGAAAGGTCTAGCAAATGCCAAGGCATTATCACAGACCCACATCCCAGCAGGTTAACAGGAAGCCAACTGCACCAGAACTCACATACCCTTTCTGGCCCAAATGTGTGACTTTCAGGTCAGGCCCATACTTATTCTTGATCCACTTAATTCCCTGTTGCTGAGGATCTATCATCAGAGGCCAGCGCTCGCAGTGTGTCAGGATGGCGGCATTTTCCGTTGACATTCTGTCACTTGGTAGTCCTTCATTATTCCAGGAGGCAATTGTTGCCTCATCTGTCAACATGGCAATCAGGTCCAGGCCTTCTGTTATTGGGATGGAAACCTTTGAAATCAAAGTTGAATGCGATCACTGGCAGCATGGGTGAGGAGGAAGACTCATCATGGTAGACAAGAAAATGAGACCAAAGTCAAGAGAAAATGATGGCAGGGGAGTAAGTGCAAATTCCCTGCAGACTCCTTGAAGCCAAGTATAGTCAACATTGTGAAATACAAGCTGACCTGATCCCACCAAGCATTTACCTTTCAGAATCCTGTCAGCTGTGCATTCAGCATCTAGTTTATTATCAGTATCTAGTTGGCTTCCACTAACGGGACTTTGACAGACACAAACCTCCACAGCTACTCCAACAAGCAGAGGGGGATTTCAGACACCAGGGAGAATGCAGGGTAATGCCTGTGGAGCCATTACCCCACATATGCAACCAACCCTTCCCACATTTCCTTTAGTGTTCTAGCCCAGTTTGGACCAAATTTCTGCACCCCATCACTTTGCCTGTCTTAACCCAAACCTGGCTTGCTCCTAGCACATGTGGCCTATTGGAGTTACATGGAAACTTACAAAATCTCCCAGCAGGCCTACCACTCCCGGCCCTAATGATTCAGCTTCAGTTAGCATTAATACATTTAAAACAATTTTCTTCCATGTGGCTTTATTTAACCTGAGGCTGGGCAAGCTTCTAAGGGAAAAAATAATGGTCCAATCTCATCTGCAAAGCTTAATTAACCACAACCATGACCAGCACAGCAAACTATCTCTACATGTATAGTAGTGGCACTTTAATCTTGGGGTTAATCAACAGCTACCTATTTGGACTTAAATTACTGCTCAGTGGAAGGGAACTCATGTGTAGTACTATAAACATAGCCAATACATATGGCTTCAGAGGCTGTAGAGTCTAGAGAAAACCCTATGTCTGTCACATCCCTAGACAAACATAATTTCTCACTGTATGCTAAACATGTATCCTTATATTTACAGACAAGTATACCTGTTTACCACTCATCAAAAAAGATGATTTTTGCAACAGATGGAGACTATTACAGAGTTCCACAACTGGTCAAATACAAACATCCAGTCCTAAATGACACATCTACAATGGAACCTGTTCACCTAAGGCTCTCAGAACATAGTAGAAGAGGGGGTAAAGAGAATACCAATGCATCTCTCAACTCTTCCTCATGCAACAGAGAGCACTGAACACAGAATGGCACAACTGGCTAAAGTATAGAGAATAAGAGAAGTGGCTGGGAGGTGAAAGCCTTGGAAAGCTCAATATTAACAGCTTAGAGAGAAGAAGGTGACGGTGGAAATCAACTAAGTCCAAGAAAGACTGACTTGTGAGGTAGGAGGAAGAGCAGGGCAGGGTGGTGTCTTGATAACAAATGAAGACAGCATGGATGGGAGAGGGCACAGCCAGTTCCACTGAGGCCCACCAATGGCACAACAGGAGCATTTAGGTAGATGTTAGGACAGAAGCTTGTCTGGAGTGACTCAAAAATAATTGAGAGGGGAAATGGAGGTACAACTGGAGAGGCAAGCAGCATTAAGGTTGATGTAGTTTTTGTTGTTGTTCAACAAGAGAACTAACAATGTGTCTGAATGCTGGAGGGATCAATTAACAGAGTAATGAATTAACAGAGAGGGGGAAAATGGTCACAAAGGGAGAATTACTCTATAATTGTGCATGAGGAAGGAAAAAGGGATGGAAACTAGTGCATAAGCCATGAGCTGGCCTCATGGACATGTTCACGGCCCCTCTTATGGATTAGGAGGGGGAGCGGTGGAGTACAGTACAGGAGTGCAGATGGTGGTGGGGTCAAGGTGGAAGTGTTGCATTTGTGCGTAATCTTTGTATGTTTCTCAGTGCTATTCTATTCCAGCTTTGCGTCCTGCAGAGGATTTTGTTGTAATTCTATAGTTTCTTTTAAAAAGATTTCTTTTTATTTTATGTGCATGTGTAAATGCCTGCATGTACATGTGTATACCACATGCTTGCCCTGGCGTCCTCAGGGGCCAAAAGAGGGCACTGGATCCCTCAAACTGGAGCTAGTCATGGTTCTCTGAGTTGCCTGATGCCTGGTTTACAGATTTATGAAGCTGCTAATCATATTCACTTGCTAAGTGGTTCATGTCTCAACCAGTGGGTGCCCAGGACAAACCGACAAGCCGAAGACATGTGGGAAACATTACATACAGACACACAGAGTTCCAGGAAACATACCATATTCTGAGGAAACACACAGGAATTGCTAGGGGAAATAAACTTAGCATTTGCATTGAAAAACAATTTCAGCTTCTTTTGCCCCTGGTACAGGTTTTGAATGTGAGGCCATCTTCTCACTTCACTGCAACTGAATCTGGAAGGAGGTAAGCAGCTGAGAAGTAGAAAATTTTGATTGTGCAAGAACAAGTATTATGTTTATGTAGCACTTTCTGCTGGGTCCCTTAGAGACAGAAAAATCTTTTCCAGTAGGATTTTATTACATAATTTAGAGTAATTTTCTTTCTTTAGTTTAGCTATGCCCAGAGATGAGAGGGAGAGGAGGCTGAATGATTAAGGGTCTGTCTCCATTGGCTCAATGATTCACAGAATACTGAAGGAAAGAGCGTGATGACTGAAAGCTGACACGAGGTTCCTTGGGGAGAACCTCAAGGCCACAGTTACACAGGCCCATTGTGGAAATGAACACATGCTTAACACGTGTCATCAGAAAGCTAACATTTTATTTTGGTCACATATTTAAGATGCTTTGGCATTTGGACAAGTCAATAATTTAGTATTTGTATGATCTCTTCAAAAGACATTTTACTTTCATGGAGCCCCAAGTTTAGAATTTTAAGTAAATGGGAAAATATAACTCAACTAGTGTAAAACTTTCCAGAAGCACATATGTGAAATGACACTAGACAAGCAATTAAAGACCAATTTAAAAACTAATACAGAAAAAAACCAGGCTTGGTGGTGCATGCCTTTGATCCCAGCACTCGGGAAGCAGAGGCAGGGAGATCTCTGTCAGTTCAAGGCCAGCCTGGTCTACATAGTTTGTTCTAGGACAGCTGGGGCTACAGGGAGACCCTGTCTCAAACAAACAAACAACAAACAAACAAACCTAACTCAGAAAAAAGATGGTGGCAGAATGAGATGAGCCCCTGGCAGCTTCAGGGCCCGGAGTGAGCTGACTCCCTAGAGACTTAGTGTGGGTGCTGGAGGAACCTTATCACACAAGAGAAATATTTTCCTGACCATAAGTGCTTTTATATTGACCTCAAAATTCTGAACTCTGGACTTGACAAATAAGAAAGGAAGTAGCTGAAGAGCCAAGATGGTGGTCGCACAGCTGCTGGTGACAGCAATGGTGGGAATGGTGGCAGTGGCTCAGAGCAAGGTCCCAAAACATGGCTGCAGTAGGATGTGTCACTACTCGATTCCCCTGGGCATGGAGGAAGATGTGAGGGCAGCGGACACCAAGAGGCCCAAAGAGATTCTCTACTATGCCCCAGCAGGTGAAGCTGTACCCTCTGCCTGGCTGCCAGCTGCCTGTGCACCTGGCCGCCAGACTTGGGCAAGAGAGCCAGGCAGTGGGCACAGCCAGGAGGTGGTTACAACCAGACCACAGGGCCACACCCCAGTGTACCTCTCTTGCCAGGGCCTGGGCCCAAGAGTGGCCACTGTATAGCGTGCCCCATGGTCAGCCCCATGGGGGGGGTGACCCCCATCATCATCATCACCATCATCATCATCATCATCATCAACCAGTGGCTGTCAAGTCCTGGCTGCAGTCCTCAACAGCAATAGAAACCTGAGAAGTCTACAGATTTCAGAAAATAGCTGGAGGACACTGGCGTGAAGCTTTCGTATGAAGCTGTGGAGCTTCTCAACCACCACTCAGAAAGCACTGGGATGGGAGGATGTGAGCTAACTGTTGCCTGCTGTGAGGACCTACTTCTTTTACTCTCTGGCCAATCAACCTCTTGGAGACTGTATGGACCACAGTGTGGCGATGGCGCTGAGCAAGGCTGGGAAATGAAGGGTAACCTGTGTGTGCTCGGGCTGTGAATAACTGAGTTTTGTGAGTAAACCCAAGTGTTTCTGATTGCTAAAAAGAGAGAAACCCCTACTTGACAATCCTAAGCAGTGTGGAAGAGAAACAAAAGAAAATTCCATTCCACGAAACCTGGGCATATTCTGCCCCAAAAACGTACAAAGGAAAGGGTCCTTACTTTGACCCATCTGTGTGTATGAATTATAGATCACTCTATTCTAATAAGATATGATTTCTCTGGCACCCAGTTGAGATACTGTGTAAGGTGAATGGGATTTTTCATTTGCTAATAGAGGACATAAAGTCAGAGATGGAGGGGTGACAGGTGGTAAGGTGAGAATGGCCCTAGGGGAGGGGGGTCTGAATATGATCATAATATATTGTATGAAATTCTTGAATCAATAAAATAAAAAAAAAACTCATGTAAAGAAGCCAAGTTTCCTTTAATTCCAGCTGGCCTGGAGCTCGCTCTGTAGACCAGGCTGGCCTTGAACTCACAGAGATCCACCTGCCTCCGCCTCCTGAGTGCTGGGACTACAGGCGTGCGCCACCTCGCCTGGCTGGTAGCATACATTCTTACCACCACCATGGGCCCAGACAAGAGAAACAAGAAGCCAAAGTGAAGTTTGACAGCTTTGATATTAGAGGTGAATTTTCCCCGTAACTCTGTGTGGCATTACTACAGCCACATTACAATTCCCTGAACAAAAATCCTAACCCTTAAATTTAATTTTTAAGAGTGGGACACATTCCCCTAGATATATCTCGGAGCCATCTGTCTCCTGGAACTATGCTGATGGAAATGTCTGCTAGAACTCTGTTTCTGGAATTCTGCCCTCAACTCTGTCCTGGAGTCAGGCTCCACTCATAATTTTATTCAAAATGGTTTCTCCAGCTTCACTTGGGGAAGTATAAGCTTGGCTCTGCTCTAATCTGAACAGAACCTCTACCCTTTTCATGCCGTTCTAGAATATTTCTTTCATCTACTGTCATTCCACCCATTCTTCCCAATCTCCACTGTGTACAATGGAGATGGTCTGCAGCCATTCAGCACTTCGATATGTTAATTCTCAAGTATACCCACATTCACTTGTTATCTTTTGGGGTGGGGTGCCTCTGGACAGGAGAATACTTTACTAAAGTGAGCACAGAGAGGACCACTAAGGAGGGTAACTGTCAGTCTGAAGTAGTCACGGGTTGACCTGGACAAACATAAGAAGACTCAAGCTTGGAGATAATGGATGAATGGGGAAAATAAAAAACATAAGAGAAGACATAGAAAACGGACACTATAGAAACTCACGACATCCTCAGAATTGGGCAAAATTAGCAGAATGCCTTAGTCAGATTCTTAATACTTAAGGAATTCCTTAAAGTTCTTCAGGGGCTGGAGAGATGGTTCGGTGGCTAAGAATACTTGCTGTTATTTCAGAAGACCTGGGTTTGATTCCCAGCACACATATTGGCTAACAACTGTCTTTAATTCCAGTTTCAGAGGATCTTCCAGCCTTTGTGGGGTATTGTACACATGTCGTGCACTTATATAAATTCAGGCAAAGTCAGGCATGGTGGCACATGCCTTCAGTCTCAGCACTCTGGAGGCAGAGGCAGGTGGACTGCTGTGAGTTACAGGCCAGCCCGGTCTACATAGTGAGTTCCAGGCCAGTTGGGGCTGCAGGGAGACCCTGCCTCAAAAGGACCAAAAAATGCATGCAGGCAAAACATGTACATAAAATAAAAATACATTAAAATTTCCATATAAAACAGGGTTTGAGATTATAGGTATATTAAATAATTTAGTTACAATAGGATTTTTCCATGAAAATGATTATAGGAGGTCTTAATAATGAGCTTTCCCTAAAACATTTGGCTTTATTTAATTTGAAAACATTTCATTGGCATGTACTTATGTCATGAAAACACTGTAAAAATTGAGGCATAATAACCTCATGTGGGACATTAATTCACAGATTTAGGATGTCTTTACATATTAGAAAAGGATGGGTAGGTAATTTGACAAATTATTTTAATCAATCTTGATGACAGTGTCACTGGAACACTAGGGTCTGGATGTCAGGTGGTCTGACTTCCTGCTCCATGGCTGGAGTCATTTAAACTTTTTATATCTCCATTTTCTTTCTTTGCATTTTAATTTTATGTGTAAGAGTGTTTTGCCTGAATGTGTGTAAGTGCACCATGTGTGTGGAGTGCCTTCGGAGGCCAGAAGAGGGCACTGGATTCCCTGTGACTGGAGTTATGGTTCTTAGCCTCCCTGTGGGAGCTGAGAACTGAACCCAGGTCCTCTGCAAAAGCAGTCAGTGCTCTTAACTGCTGAGCCATGTTTTCAGCCCTCATTTTCTTGAGCAAACATGGGAGACCTTAAACTACAGAATATCAAATATTTCATATATTTGATTTTATGTCACCTATGGATTTGAGTGTTTAAATTTATAGGAAGCCATTTTTTAAAAGATCATTGTACAAAATGCTACAATTTAATTACAAAATAAACTTGAAAAAATCTTTAATAACTCACAATATTAGTAAGAAAACAAAACACCTCATGCTATTCAATAACATAACAATCTGAGTTTGATTTCTTTGTTGTGTGAACTGTATTCTCCAACCACAAGTCTATATATTTTTACCTCCACATGCAAATTATTATTAAAAGAGATAAACAGACCAGATGTTAGAAATGTGAAACCACAGAATTTCCATCAGTTGTTATTAAAGAGATACAAAGGAACCTGACAAACGTACCATGGTTACTACTGAAATTTCTTTGTGATGCTCCCACATGTTGACAAGGTAAGGAACTGGACTCACCTTCTGCTGAAGAAATGGAACCCACTTGTAGTCTACCAGTTCCTGGCGATACTGTTTTGTGAAGGATCCAACATAAGATATAAAAGCAGATGTAAGGAGCACATCTCCACAAAGCGTCTTCTCCTGAATTTCAAAGGACTTAATAGACTGACCCCAGCGAATCTTCTCTGACTGAAGGATAAAATTACTCACATGTAATTGCAGGGTGAGCATCAACTCATCAAATGCTTAATGCAATTACCTGACAGCATAGTTCAAGGCTATGGCCTTCTGCGCCATTCTTAAAGGAACACAGTAGAACTGGTTGATGTGACTGTTGTAATCTTTTGTATGTTTGAAACCCATCATCATCATCACATGGCTCTCCCACTCTCTCCAGCCAAGTTAATATCATGTGACATGAGCTCTCTAACATCTTATTTTCTCAGAGGCAGTAACTCTTTAATCATGATTTGGGCTCTTCACAGGTTGACCAGTTGCTTCCTTGTCAACCCTATGGGAGCACAGGCCTAAGAGCTGTTGCAAGAGTAATTGATGTTAGGAATGTTTTTTTTTTGAGACAGGATCTCACTATGTCACCCAGGCTGGCCTCCACTTTGCTTTGTTTCTACCTCAGTCTCTTCAGTGCTGGGATTACGCCTGTGTGCTACCATGCCTAGCTGCTAGAATCCCCAATATCATCTTGGCTATTCTCCATTCTTCCAGTGTTTTGGCAATATCACTGTCTTGCCCAGACCAATATTTTTTTTTAATTTTTTTTTTATTAATTTTATTTATTTCTGTATGTGTATGAATGTACTGTCTGCATGCAAGTTTGTGCACCCGTGTCGTGCAATGCCGCGGAGGTCAGAAGAGGGTCTCGGATTCCCCTGGAGCTGGAGTTCTCCTGGAATTGGAGTTTCAGACGGTTCTTGGCCACCATGTGGGTGCTGGGGATCGAACCAGGGTCCTCTGTAAGAGCAGTCGGTGCTCTTAACCACTAGGCCATCTCTCCAGGCCCCAGACCAATATTTTTTAAATATACTGGTTATGGACTGATTACAAAGAAAATAGCCAAACACCATTCATAGTAATTAATTAAAACATAAAGTTTAAATGGCACCTACCTTGAATTTATTGTTAATTTATTCTGTTTTATTGCTTTTTGTTAACTTGTTCTGTTAATTAAAGAATGGTTTCAGTAATAACTAAATTCAGGCTCTTTTTCTAATCTAATCATTACATTGGTGGAGGAAGCTATGAGTGATAAAAGACCCAGCTAGCCTTGATGACAATGCATTCAAAGAATGTGGCTGAAGGCCTTATATCTAGTATCTAGCCATTTAAATCTGATTCACAGGTTAAGTATATAGAGCCCTTAATATTGGATTCGAATAAAACTGCAATAAATAAGTATGGATTGTCTGAACTGTAGGATATTTCAGTAACTCATTTTATTTTAAGGTATACTGAAAATTAATATAACAGCCTAAGAATGTTCAAAAAAAAAAGCACCAATTTCATAGTATCAGCAAAGAAGAATCTGAAGAATTTCTCTTTCCTCCAGAAAAAAAGAAAGGACATGCAGGTGGATCTCTGTGAATTCAAGGCCAGCCTGGTCTACATAGTGAGTTCCAGGATAGCTGGGGCTACAGGGAGACCCTGTCTCAAAAAGGCTAAAAAAAAAAGAAAAAAAAAAGAAAGAAAGAAAGGACACAGAAAACATAACTGGTACATGTCAGAATAATCATTGTAATATCTGGGACATTGATGGCATGAAATTAGCATGTTCTGGGATGCTCCCGGTTGGCTCTTCATGGTAATCCCATCCCTAAGTTAGTTCACACAGGAGCTCCAGCTTTCCCCTACTCTTTTTAGAATTTATTACTTTCCTTCCTCAGCCCCAGACAATAGATCCATTATTTTCAGGAGGAATCTCTCATTCGCCTGCCCTCCATCTTTGTTATCTTTGGTTTGTAAATGATAAACAATAAAGTGCACCCACCTCATTCTCCAAAACAGCTTTGGAACTCGAAGATTTACTAAACACAGACTTATTGGCTATTGAAGTCGTCAATAATTTCACTATGCCACCCATGCAACATAAATCATTACTGACACTGGCTAACAAGGGTTTAAGAGTTGGAACATGTCCTGTAATAAATTTCTAGACAGTTAAAAATCACTATAATTTTATTCTAATGCATTATAGATTGCCTGTAATGTCATCCTGGCTAGGGTGACCCATTTCTAATTTTGAACAGCTGTTCAGCTCAGGAGTTAGTTAATGATTAAATATAAATTGCCTGATTTATTAGTCTGAATGGCTGAGCTTCCAGGTCAATGCTGTATAGACAAAATCATCAGTCTTGATGCCTTTCAGAAGTTAACTGTCTGCTGTTCTAGTCAGAAAGAATTCATCCTCAAAGGAAAAGATCTGACGTGTTCAATTAATCCTTTAAAAATGTATTTTTCCTACTTAACAACATACAAGATTTTTTTTCTTTTTATTGTCTAAATCAGCTTAAGTCCAGCCCTTCGGAGTATTCTCTGTCTTAGAGATACTGGGAAAAGCCTGTATCTGCCCTGATGAAATTTGCTTCTGTACAGACTCCTAGGAACAGACTAATTATATGACATTCTTTTTCTCAGGTACCTCACAAATGGTAAACCCCCCAACTATTTAAATCTCATCAAGTTAAGTACAAGTAGCTATAAAAACTAGCATAAGATTTATCAAGTGATCTGAAAAGAACGAGTCTTTGAAGAACTCCAGAATCTTTTTTTTAAACAAAAGAAACTCCAAGCCAAGCCAGGCGTGGTGGCACACACCTTTAATCCTAGCACTCAGGAGGCAGAGGCAGGCGGATCTTTGTGAGTTCAAGGCCAGCCTGGTCTACACAGTGAGTTCCAGGACAGCTGGGGCTACAGGGAGACCCTGTCTCAAAAACACCAAAAAAAAAAAAAAAACCTCACAAGCATTTTAAACTCCTACATTCACGTGGCCAACAGTTCCTTAGATTTGTCTTTGGGGAATGTTTGAAAAGAATCTCTATCTTTCACTGTCTAATAAGAGAATTCATTATCTCTTTCTCCACACCTACTCTTATTCCCATAACACAACTCTCCCTAAATCATAGAATCATTTACTCGGCAGAAGAGTAGAAATCACTCTTGATCCTTCCTATTTCTCCCGACCCAAGCAATCAGCAGCTGAGATATTCAACTCTCTCTTCCTCTCCCGCCCTCCCTGTTCTCCCTCCCTCCCTCATCCTCCTTTCCTCCTCCTCACTGCCACTGCCTTAGTGTGGACTCAGATCATGTCTCACTTGAGTGCAATTATTTGATAACTGGACTCTGGCTTTAGGTTCATGCTTCTTCTATCAAATTTTCACATTGTCAACAGTGTATCTGACTCTTCCCAGGCCTCCGTCAACTTGCCTCTGACTTCGGCTCATTGCCGAAGCATGAGGACTTCAGGGAGGCCCGGTTTTCTAGTGAAAACAATTGCCATTTTCACCTAGAATCCTTGGTTCCTTGAGTGTTTTGGTTTGGGGGAAGAATTATTTGCCTATAGGGACAGGCCAATTTATGGGCCAATCGTGGAAGCTCATGTCCTTGGCTCTGCTCTCCAGGCTCAGCTCTCTTGTCTACACTGCCCTCCTTTTCTGCCCAACACAGATTCTCCACCCAACTGGATTGCATATGCAGTGGTCGTAGACTGTTGGATGGTCTGATGTCTTTTTGTATCAGGGCTCTCTGTCTAGGATTTCCCTTTTTCACCTATGTCGACACCCTGAAAATGTCCCATTCATATTTTTGAGATTTATACGATACTATAAATGTAAGAAAATGTAACTGTGGGTCCATAAAAGCCTTCTCAAATTTCCATTGTGCCATACAACAGTTCCTGTTTCTATCAGCATCTTTTTATTATTTATGAGTTTGGCTTCCCCTAAGGAAGTGCATTTAACTGCTCCTTGTGAACACTTAGCATACTGAATCTTCAGTCCCCAGTGCTGTGCCTGAAGTACAGAAGTAGTTTGATGTTTATTCAGCAACGGAGAGGTTATACAGACTCTACTAGCACTGTAGTCTCTGGAGAGACTTTTAAATCATCTGCATTATGAGAGGGAAGCTGGAAGAAAAGGCCAGAGAGGCAGTTAATATTCACCCCAAACAAGCGCTTCCCAGCCCTGAGGTTAGCAGCCATGATTACTAAAATAACTTGATGCAATAAACATAACTAATGTCTTACATTATTTTTTTTTTGTTTAAGATTTAGTTTTTACTTATGTGTATGATATGTCTGTCTGTCTCTGAATATACCACATGTGTCTGTGCAGAAGAGCCCAGAAGAAAGTGTTGGATACTCTTGAGCTGGAGTTATAGGTGGCTTGTAAGCAACCGAGAGGGTACTTACTAGGAAAGTAAATGTGGGTCTGGTGAAAAAGCGCAAAGTTCTTAAACCACTGAACCATCTCCTCTTTAGCCCGCGATTTATTATTATTCTTATAAGAGAAAATTAAATTTCCTTGTTTGAAAAATCTGAAATCATTAAGACGCCAGGGAAATATGCATTTACTAATGTAACTTTGGTTTTTTAAAAATGTTATTTAATTACATTGTTAAAATCAATTTTTACTGTTGTGTTTTGGGTGGCAATGGCAGGAAAATGTGTGGAGGCTGCAAGGCAACTTGTGGGAGTTTGGGTGTATCTTCTACCAAGTAGTCCTCAGTCATCAAGGTTTGGTGACGGCACCTTACAACCGTGGAACCCATTATTGACTGGCTCAAAAGTATTACTTTTTGGAATAAGTTGCTCTGTATGACACTTTGAGGGAGACTTCATGATCTCTGTAAGCCTTGTTTCTAAACTCAAGACTTCTGGACTCCTCCATGAGCCCTAACTTCAAAAATCATGACTCAAATTTATCAGTCCTAAGAATTTCAGATTATCCAAGCATATATGTGATAGAGAATCATCAACGTTTTTACACATAAATTGTGCTTTGAAAGTTGAGTTAAAATTCAGAGAATACATATTTCACTAACAAAAATTTTAGGTCTTCATAATACAGTTAGCACCTTGATAACAAGGATTTCACTTGGGTGACATTCAAGATTTTCACTGTGCTCTTAACACATCAGGCAAAGCTACAATTATATTTATGTTAACATTGCTTTGTCAGGTGGGCGTTTAGATTGTTTCTAAATGTGTTTCAGGGGTAAATTTTTGGTTATTTAAACAATTATAAGTTTTGTTCAGTCACTCTAAACAGATTTACTTGAGGAGCTGTATAATAAATACTGAACAAACTGATTGGAGACTAAGAGGTAGTCACCCTTAAGTCAGCCCACTTCCACTTGCAGAAAAATCCCATGATGAAAAAAGATACCTGAGAGGTAGAGAGTAGGTGGGAGAGAAGAATGAGGCTGGGGAAGTTTTAAAATTATAGCTCCGAAAACAAGGCAAAGAAAAGAAAAGAGAAGTATGTGGATGAAGTCATGAAGAGTTCTTCTTTTTTTTTTAGAAGAATAAATTTCTGTGTGTGTGTGTGTGGTGTGTGTGTGGGTGGTGTGGTTGTGTACATACATGGACTCATCTGTGCCGTGGTGCACAGGTGGAAGTCAGAGGGACAATCCTCAGCTCCAATCCTCAACTTCTACCATGTTTGAGACAGTCTCTTATTGTTGGTGTCTGCATACCCACCTGGGCTAGCTGACCTTCCAGGTCTCCTGTATCCACCCCATCTCAAGGGGGAGCCACTGGGATTACAGACATGGGTTCTACCTCCTGTGTTAACTGGTTTCTGGGCCTCTAAACTCAAGCCCTCACACTTGTGCGGCCATCTCCCCAGCCTTGGTGACCATTTCTTGACTGAAGCAGCTCAAAGAAGTGCCACAGCCTTCCCTAGCCCCAGCAGACTCGACTGAAGACAAAACTGCTGTCTCTGATCTTCATACATGCATAGAAAAGTGACAGGATGGCTCCTCGGAAATGGCTTTGATGCTCTTGGAAGAATATTCAGCAACATAGGACATTAATGTCCCAGAGCCTGTGGTGGTCAGTCACATGCATCTGACTAAGGGTGATGCAGAGTGCATTTCCCCTGGGCTGGTACCCCCTGCTGGTGGCATGGATGGGGATGGCTGAGGGCTTCAGGAATCTAAACTCTTTCTTTTTCAATGGTTTTATATATTTGGAGTATACCAGACACACAGCTGTCACAGTGAAACCCATGATTTTAATTTTAGATATGATTACTAGGAAGGTGCTGATAAAACTGACAATTTAAAATCAGTTTATAGAAAATATTAATGTAAAGTGGATATGAAAGGCAAGGCAGAATGTGGGGTTTGTTTTGTTTGCAAATTAACTGAAGCGAGAGAGAGCCTAGTGAAAACTAGTCAGAGGCCGCTAGAGCTCAGACTGAAGAATAGTATGTTTCTGGGCCTTAATAAGGAACTAAGTATATAAGTACAGAATCACTCAGCGGAGGGAGGGGCCTGAGGTTGTTTGGTCATGGGGTGCAGGGGTCCTGAATTAGAAAGATCACCAAGACTCCAGTGGATTGTGCTCGAGTATGAACGAAACCGAGAAAGAGAGACAATCAGCAAACTCGTTTGGCACACAATTTAAGAATTTAAGAATACTTACTTTCCTTTTTTAATGGTGTTTCTGCCAAGTAGAGGATCAAGGACTGGATCTACTGTTTCCTTGAGGTTTTCAATTAGGATGACATCACCAAAGGCAGAGCTGGTTTCAATTGCGTTTTTAAAAACCTCTAAATGCAGTCCAAGAACGGAGAGAAATGATGTAAAATGAGCCCCAGAAAAATGTTCAAAAGTGTTTAGATTATTAATTTATTTTGTAGCTAGTTTAAATGGGAATGAACTGACTTAGAGGAAACTTTGATAACATAGTGTTCTTGGTCCCTTCTCTTACCGTAAGTGCATTTTTATTTAGATTACACAGAAATTAGAGATCATATTTTGAGAGAAATTTTGCAGTTTGCTACAAATTAGGTGCTTTTGGTAATAATCAGTGTTTGAAGTAACTAAATTATCTAAATAGCATAAATGTAAGTTTTTCAATTTGGGCCATTAAAATAATGATACCCTCGGGGCATGTGGGTACATGACCTTTAATGCGACCCAGGAGACAGAGGCAGGCGGATCCTTCTGGGAGTTCAGCCACCCTGGTCTACGAGCAAGCTCCAGGCCACTGGAACTAAAGGGAGACCCCAGCTCAAAAAAAAAATAATGATAATAAAATGACAATGTTTAGCATCAAATTTGTAGTTTTTAACTATTTATTTATTAGTTTATTTATTGATCTTTTTATTTGAGACATGAGGTCCTACCTGTGGAGTTCCCCTGTCCGGGAACTGCGCTATGTAGACAATGCTGCATTGAACTCACAGAGATCTGCCTGCCTCTGGCCTCCCAAGTGCTAGGATTAAAGGTGTTGCACCACCAAGCCCCCGGCTTAAACTTCTTGTTAAAAATAATAATGTTATTAGTGTCTTTGAGATTTCATACGATGTATTCGACCCGATTCAATCATCTTTCCCCCTCTTCTCAGATCCACCTCCCCTGCCCTACCCACAACTTCTTTTGTGCATGTGTGTATAAGTCAGGCTCTGTGTAGGGACACGTGTTATAAAATATGTGGAACCCGAAGTCAAATGTTGGTGTCATTCCTCGGGAGCCATCCACTTGTTTTAGCTGTGGCAGGGTCTATCATTGGCCTGGAATTTGGTGACCGGCAATTTCACATGGCTCTGCTTCCCAGTGTTGGGGCTATGAGCCACATCCAGTTTGTCCTGGGTGGCATCGAAACTGAACTCCAAGGTCCCTCATAGCAGCACTTTGCTAACTGAGCAGTCTCTACAGTTCTTAGACCTAAAATGGTGAACTGTTGTTTTATCTCATCCCCACTTTCCAAAAAGAATCTCTTCCTATCAAAAGTACTCACCCCCAACCCCCCAAAGTAGTCAGACAAACAGGATCTATACTTTACAACCAAGGAAATTTCTTACTTCAGTTTGTATGTGAAAGGCAGATGTGAGGGTTAAAGGATATATCAGTAGTTCCACTAATTAATAATCCATTCAGCACTGAATGAAGGTCAACTCTGTGCAAAGCAGCCTCCTACTCATCAGACCATACTATTACCATAATCCAGGGACACAGCCTCTATGTGGACTACTCAGGTTTTGAAAACAACATATAAACCAGTTTGCAAAATCTGGCACACAGTGTTGGGACCTATAGCAATGTTAAGATCCTACTGTAGGCAAAGAATGTATGCAAGAGACTTGGAGAGATTGCTGTCGTGGGTCAAGAAGAGACATGGGCTGCTTTTACGAGGTCCTGGATTCAATTCAGAGCAGTCCCGTGGCAGCAAACAGCCAAAAAGAATTGCAACAAAAGGCTGATCATGCTCACAATCATAGTCCTAAGGACATTTGTTTTTAATGTTTATTTATTCATTTTATTTTTGCATGTGTATGAACGGTGACTGCCTGCATGTATGCAATGCACTCATGTCCTGCAGTGCCAGAGTAGGACAGAAGATGTGAGATCCCTTGTAACTGGAGTCAAAGACGTTCTCAACTGCCATGTGGGAGCTGCGGATCAAACCTCTGGGTCCTCTACAAGAGCAAAAAGTGCTCTTAACCACTGAGCCATGTCCCCAGCTCCCTACTGGGGCAATTCTTGTATTACCTAATTCGGAACACTCCAGAGGAGGAATGCACTGTACCTTTCCCTTCTTAGCCATAGAAAACTTGGGTATTTTCCTCCCTCTCAGGTAGAATTTTTTTTTTCAAGTAATTGGACACTGCATACATAAAAGCTTTTCAACAGAGATACTTTGTCAGAATCATGAAGCAGAAACTAGACAGGTAGCAGGAAGCTGAAAGGTTTTAAAGAGGCAGAAAGGTCTAGCAAATGCCAAGGCATTATCACAGACCCACATCCCAGCAGGTTAACAGGAAGCCAACTGCACCAGAACTCACATACCCTTTCTGGCCCAAATGTGTGACTTTCAGGTCAGGCCCATACTTATTCTTGATCCACTTAATTCCCTGTTGCTGAGGATCTATCATCAGAGGCCAGCGCTCGCAGTGTGTCAGGATGGCGGCATTTTCCGTTGACATTCTGTCACTTGGTAGTCCTTCATTATTCCAGGAGGCAATTGTTGCCTCATCTGTCAACATGGCAATCAGGTCCAGGCCTTCTGTTATTGGGATGGAAACCTTTGAAATCAAAGTTGAATGCGATCACTGGCAGCATGGGTGAGGAGGAAGACTCATCATGGTAGACAAGAAAATGAGACCAAAGTCAAGAGAAAATGATGGCAGGGGAGTAAGTGCAAATTCCCTGCAGACTCCTTGAAGCCAAGTATAGTCAACATTGTGAAATACAAGCTGACCTGATCCCACCAAGCATTTACCTTTCAGAATCCTGTCAGCTGTGCATTCAGCATCTAGTTTATTATCAGTATCTAGTTGGCTTCCACTAACGGGACTTTGACAGACACAAACCTCCACAGCTACTCCAACAAGCAGAGGGGGATTTCAGACACCAGGGAGAATGCAGGGTAATGCCTGTGGAGCCATTACCCCACATATGCAACCAACCCTTCCACCATTTCCTTAGTGTTCTATCCCAGTTTTTGGACCAAATTTTCTTTTTTCTAAATTTTATCCTGCCCCCATCACTGTTGCCTGTCTTAACCCAAACCTGGCTTGCTCCTAGCACATGTGGCCTATTGGAGTTACATGGAAACTTACAAAATCTCCCAGCAGGCCTACCACTCCCGGCCCGAATGTTCACTTCATTTAGCATTAATACATTTAAGAAAAATTTGCTTCCATGTGCGTTATTTAACCTGAGGCTGGGCAAGCTTCTAAGGGAAAAAAAAGGGGTCCAATCTCATCTCCAAGCTTATTACCAAAAACCATGACCAGCACAAGCAAAACTATCTCTACATGTATAGTAGTGGCACTTTAATCTTGGGGTTAATCAACACCTACCCTATTTGGACTTAAAACCTGCTCAGTGGAAGGGAACTCAATGATGTAGTACATAAACATAGCCAATACATATGGCTTCAGAGGCTGTAGAGTCTAGAGAAAACCCTATGTCTGTCACATTCTTAGACTAATGTGATTTCTTACTGTATGCAAAACATGTATCCTTATTTTACAGACAAGTAGCCTGGTTTTACCACTCATCAAAAAAGATGATTTTTGCAACAGATGGAGACATTACAGAGCTCCACAACTAGTCACACACAAACATTGCCTATGAGCTTCCTAAGCCTAAGTGACACATCTAAAATAGAACCTCTACACCTAAGGCTCTCAGAACATAGTAGAAGAGGGGTAAAAGAGAATACCAATTCATCTCTCAACTCTTCCCAGAGAATTTTCCTTATGCAACAGAGTGCAATGCACACAGAAGGGCACCACTGGCGAAGTATAGAGAAAGAGAAGTGGCTGGGAGGTGAAAGCCTTGGAAAGCTCAATATTAACAGCTTAGAGAGAAGAAGGTGACGGTGGAAATCAACTAAGTCCAAGAAAGACTGACTTGTGAGGTAGGAGGAAGAGCAGGGCAGGGTGGTGTCTTGATAACAAATGAAGACAGCATGGATGGGAGAGGCACAGACCATTTTTCCGCACTGAGGCCCACCAATGGCACAACAGGAGCATTTAGGTAGATGTTAGGACAGAAGCTTGTCTGGAGTGACTCAAAAATAAGTGAGAAGGGAAATGGAGGTACACTGGAAGGGCAAGCAGCATTAAGGTTATGTATTTTTGTTGTTGTTCAACAAGAGAACTAACAATGTGTCTGAATGCTGGAGGGATCAATTAACAGAGTAATGAATTAACAGAGAGGGGGAAAATGGTCACAAAGGGAGAATTACTCTATAATTGTGCATGAGGAAGGAAAAAGGGATGGAAACTAGTGCATAAGCCATGGGCTGGCCTCATGGACATGTTCACGGCCCCTCTTATGGATTAGGAGGGGGAGCGGTGGAGTACAGTACAGGAGTGCAGATGGTGGTGGGGTCAAGGTGGAAGTGTTGCATTTGTGCGTATCTTTGTAATGTTTTCTCATGTGCTTATTCTAATTCCGCGTTGCGTACTGGCAGAGGAATGTTTTTATTGATTTCTTAGTTTCTTTTAAAAAGATTTCTTTTTATTAGTATGTGCATGTGTAAGCCTGCATGTAATGTGGATAACACATGCTTGCCCTGGCGTCCTCAGGGGCCAAAAGAGGGCACTGAATCCCTCAAACTGGAGCTAGTCATGGTTCTCTGAGTTGCCTGATGCCTGGTTTACAGATTTATGAAGCTGCATAATCAGATTACTTGCTAAGTGGGTTTCCATGTCCTCAACCAGTGGGTTGCCCAGGACAAACAGACAAGCCGAGACAGGTGGGAAACATTACTACAGACACACGAGTTCCAGGAAACAGGCCATATTCTGAGGAAAACCCACGGAACACAGGAACTGCTAGGGGAAATAAACTTAGCATTTGCATTGAAAAACAATTTCAGCTTCTTTTGCCCCTGGTACAGGTTTTGAATGTGAGGCCATCTTCTCACTTCACTGCAACTGAGTCTGGAAGGAGGTAAGCAGCTGAGAAGTAGAAAATTTTGATTGTGCAAGAGCAAGTATTATGTTTATGTAGCACTTTCTGCTGGGTCCCTTAGAGACAGAAAAATCTTTTCCAGTAGGATTTTATTACATAATTTAGAAGGAATTGTTCTTTCTTAGTTTAGCTTTTGCCCAGAGATAGAGGGAAGAGGAGGCGAAGATTAGGGGTCTGTCTCCATTGGCTCAATGATTCACAGAATACTGAAGGAAAGAGCGTGATGACTGAAAGCTGACACGAGGTTCCTTGGGGAGAACCTCAAGGCCACAGTTACACAGGCCCATTGTGGAAATGAACACATGCTTAACACGTGTCATCAGAAAGCTAACATTTTATTTTGGTCACAATTGAAGATGCTTTGGGCATGTTGAGACAAGATCAATAATTTAGTATTTGTAAAATGATCTCTTCAAAAGACTTTTACTTTCATGAGCCCCAGTGGTTAGAAATTTTAAGTAATGGGAAAATATAACTCCTAGTGTAAATTTTCAGAAGCACATATGTGAATGACACTAATACAAGCAATTAAGAACCAATTTAAAAACTAAGACCAGAAAAAACCAGGCGTGGTGGTGCATGCCTTATGATCCCAAGCACTCGGGAAGCAAGCAGGGAGATCGCTGTCCATTTCAAAGGCCAGCCTGGTCTACATAGTTTGTTCTAGGACAGCTGGGGTCTACAGGGAGACCCTGTCCCTCAACAAACAACAACAAACAAACAAACCTACACTCAGAAAAAAGATGGTGGCAGAATGAGATGAGCCCCTGGCAGCTTCAGGGCCCGGAGTGAGCTGACTCCCTAGAGACTTAGTGTGGGTGCTGGAGGAACCTTATCACACAAGAGAAATATTTTCCTGACCATAAGTGCTTTTATATTGACCTCAAAATTCTGAACTCTGGACTTGACAAATAAGAAAGGAAGTAGCTGAAGAGCCAAGATGGTGGTCGCACAGCTGCTGGTGACAGCAATGGTGGGAATGGTGGCAGTGGCTCAGAGCAAGGTCCCAAAACATGGCTGCAGTAGGATGTGTCACTACTCGATTCCCCTGGGCATGGAGGAAGATGTGAGGGCAGCGGACACCAAGAGGCCCAAAGAGATTCTCTACCATGCCCCAGCAGGTGAAGCTGTACCCTCTGCCTGGCTGCCAGCTGCCTGTGCACCTGGCCGCCAGACTTGGGCAAGAGCGCCAGGCAGTGGGCACAGCCAGGAGGTGGTTACAACCAGACCACAGGAGAGGCACACCCAGTGTCCCTCTCTGGCCAGGGCCCTGGGGCCAAGAGTGGCCATGTATAGCGTGCCCCAGGGTAGCCACCAGCATCATCATCACCATCATCAATCTCATCATCATCAACCAGTGGCTGTCAAGTCCTGGCTGCAGTCCTCAACAATATTAGGAATCCAAGAAAGCTACAGATTTCAGAAAATAGCTGGAGGACACTGGCGTGAAGCTTTCGTATGAAGCTGTGGAGCTTCTCAACCACCACTCAGAAAGCACTGGGATGGGAGGATGTGAGCTAACTGTTGCCTGCTGTGAGGACCTACTTCTTTTACTCTCTGGCCAATCAACCTCTTGGAGACTGTATGGACCACAGTGTGGCGATGGCGCTGAGCAAGGCTGGGAAATGAAGGGTAACCTGTGTGTGCTCGGGCTGTGAATAACTGAGTTTTGTGAGTAAACCCAAGTGTTTCTGATTGCTAAAAAGAGAGAAACCCCTACTTGACAATCTAAGCAGTGTGGGAAGAAGAAACAAAGAAAATTCCATTCCACGAAACCTGGGCATATTCTGCCCCAAAAACGTACAAAGGAAAGGGTCCTTACTTTGACCCATCTGTGTGTATGAATTATAGATCACTCTATTCTAATAAGATATGATTTCTCTGACACCCAGGTGAGATACGGTTTAAGGTGAATGGTTTTTTATTTGCTAATAGAGGACATAAAGTCAGAGATGGAGGGGTGACAGGTGGTAAGGTGAGAATGGCCCTAGGGGAGGGGGTCTATATGATCATAATATAGTGTATGAAATTCCGTGAACAATAGAAAAATAAAAAAAGAAACTCATGTAAAGAAGCCAAGTTTCCTTTAATTCCGAGCTGGCCGGGAGCTCGCTCTGTAGACCAGCGGGCCTTGAACTCACAGAAGATCCAACCGCCTCCGCCTCCTGCGTGCTGGACTACAGGCGTTGCGCCACCATGCCTGGCTGGTAGCATACATTCTTACCACCACCATGGGCCCAGACAAGAGAAACAAGAAGCCAAAGTGAAGTTTGACAGCTTTGATATTAGAGGTGAATTTTCCCCGTAACGCTCTGTGTGGCTTTACTGTGCCAACATTATAATTACCTGAGTAAAAAGACCTGACCCTTAAATTTAATTTGTTAAGAGTGGGCCATTCCCCTAGATATATCTCGGAGCCATCTGTCTCCTGGAACTATGCTGATGGAAATGTCTGCTAGAACTCTGTATTAACTTGAATTCTGCTGCCTGCAGCCCTGTATCTGGAGGCCAGGCTCCACCCATAATTTTATTCAGAATGGTTTCTCCAGCTTCACTTGGGGAAGTATAAGCTTGGCTCTGCTCTAATCTGAACAGAACCTCTACCCTTTTCATGCCGTTCTAGAATATTTCTTTCATCTACTGTCATTCCACCCATTCTTCCCAATCTCCACTGTGTACAATGGAGATGGTCTGCAGCCATTCAGCACTTCGATATGTTAATTCGCGATATACCCACATTCACTTGTTATCTTTTGGGGTGGGGTGCCTCTGGACAGGAGAATACTTTACTAAAGTGAGCACAGAGAGGACCACTAAGGAGGGTAACTGTCAGTCTGAAGTAGTCACGGGTTGACCTGGACAAACATAAGAAGACTCAAGCTTGGAGATAATGGATGAATGGGGAAAATAAAAAAACAGAAAGAGAAGACAAGAAAACGGACACATGAAACTCACGACATCCCTCAGATTGGGCAAATTTAGCAGATGCCTTAGTCAGATGCTTATACAATTCCGACAGGAATTTCCGTAAATTTCTTCAGAAGGGCTGGAGAGATGGTTCGGTGGCTAAGAATACTTGCTTTAGTTCAAAAAACAAGACCTGGGTTTTGATTCCCGGCCAACATATTGGCTGAACAACTGGCTATTAATTCCAGTTTCAGAGGATCTTCCAGCCTTTGTGGGGTATTGTACACATGTCGTGCAATTATATAAATTCAGGCAAGTCAGCATGGTGGCACATGCATTCAGTCTCAGCACTCTGGAGGCAGAGCAGGTGGAATGCTGTGAGTTCAGGCCACCCGGTCCCTACTAGTGAGTTTCAGGCCAGGTGGGCTGCAGGGAGACCCTGCCATCAAAAGGAACAACAAATGCAGGCAGGCAAAATACATGTGACATAAAAATAAAAATACATTAAATTTCCATATAAAACAGGGTTTGAGATTATAGGTATAGTAAATAAGTTAGTTATCATAGGAGGTTTCCATGAAAATGAGTATAGGAGGGTCCTTAATAATGAGCTTTCCCCTAAAAATTTGGCGTATTTATTGAAAACATTTCCATTGGCAGTACTAGTCAGGAAAACACTGTAAAAATTGAGGCATAATTACCTCATGTGGGACATTAATTCACAGATTTAGGATGTCTTTACATATTAGAAAAGGATGGGTAGGTAATTTGACAAATTATTTTAATCAATCTTGATGACAGTGTCACTGGAACACTAGGGTCTGGATGTCAGGTGGTCTGACTTCCTGCTCCATGGCTTGAGTCAGTTAAACTTGTTTATATCTCCTATTTTTCTTTCTTCTTGCAGTTTTAATTTATAGTGTGGGTACCGAAGAAGATGTGTTTGAGCCGTGTATCGGGTTGTAATGCACTGCGCATGTGTGTGGAGCTGCCCTTCCGGTAGGCCAGAAGAGCACGGAGGAGTTTCCCTTTGGAGAGCTGGAGTTAATGGTTGGTCTTAGCCTCCCTGTGGGAGCTGAGAACTGAACCCAGGTCCTCTGCAAAAGCAGTCCCGTGCTCTTAACTCTGAGCCATGTTTTCAGCCCTCATTTTCTTGAGCAAACATGGGAGACCTTAAACTACAGAATATCAAATATTTCATATATTTGATTTTATGTCACCTATGGATTTGAGTGTTTAAATTTATAGGAAGCCATTTTTTAAAAGATCATTGTACAAAATGCTACATATTTTTAATTACAAAATAAAACTTGAAAAATCTTTTAATAACTCACAATCGTAAGAAACACACACTCATGCGAAGTCAATAACATAACAAGCTGAGGCTTGTTTCTTGGATTGTGGTGACACGGTACTTCTCCAAACCCACAAGTCTATACTTTTTGACCTCCACGACATGCGAGAAATTATCTGTCAAAAGAATAACACAGCCAATGTTAGCAAAGGTGTGTACACACAGACACGCTCGCCATCAGCATGACGTAATAATAGAAGAAGACGAAGCGAACAGCAGTGGGAGGTGGAAATAGATGGGAGCGAGGGGGGGGGGGAGAAGAGGAGGGGTGTGGTGGAGAGATGACAAACTCCAGTGTCTACTATGCTGAAAGGAGCTGCTTTGTGATGCTCCCACATGTTGACAAGGTAAGGAACTGGACTCACCTTCTGCTGAAGAAATGGAACCCACTTGTAGTCTACCAGTTCCTGGCGATACTGTTTTGTGAAGGATCCAACATAAGATATAAAAGCAGCTGTAAGGAGCACATCTCCACAAAGCGTCTTCTCCTGAATTTCAAAGGACTTAATAGACTGACCCCAGCGAATCTTCTCTGACTGAAGGATAAAATTACTCACATGTAATTGCAGGGTGAGCATCAACTCATCAAATGCTTAATGCAATTACCTGACAGCATAGTTCAAGGCTATGGCCTTCTGCGCCATTCTTAAAGGAACACAGTAGAACTGGTTGATGTGACTGTTGTAATCTTTTGTATGTTTGAAACCCATCATCATCATCACATGGCTCTCCCACTCTCTCCAGCCAAGTTAATATCATGTGACATGAGCTCTCTAACATCTTATTTTCTCAGAGGCAGTAACTCTTTAATCATGTTTTTTAATTTTATTTATTTTTGTATGTGTACGAATGTACTGTCTGCGTGTAGGTCTGTGCACCCGTGTTGTGCAATGCCGCGGAGGTCAGAAGAGGGTCTCGGATTCCCCTGGAACTAGAGTTCTCCTGGAATTGGAGTTACAGACGGTTCTTAGCCGCCATGTGGGTGCTGGGGATCAAACGCAGGTCCTCTGCAAGAGCAGTCGGTGCTTTTAACCACTAGGCTATCTCTCCAGCCCAACTTTTAACAGAGAAGTGAGGCATTCAGCCATCCATTAGTAGGGGAAGAATACATCTGTGGAGGAAAAGCCAAAAGCCACAGATAGGAGAGCAACTGGCTTTGTGAGGACAAAGGCCACTGGGAATGCAGCAAGACAGGGAGGCACCCAGGAGCCAGGTCACATAAGTAACAGGAAGCCTTTAGACGGTGCTTTGAGAAAGGCGATTAGCTATTATGGACCTCTGAGCAAAGTGACATGGGCAAACAGTTTTTAAACTGCCTTGCAGTTGCAAGACTTTAGGGGGTACTGGGGGGAGCAGGAAGGACCCCAGGGGCAATGCTTGTGGTGTGGACAAGTAAGGGGTGGTAGTAAAAGAAGTAAGAAGTGCTGAGAGATTCCAAATGGACATTCAAGATAAACCTACAGAATATGCCAATGAATCAGCTGTCTGTGAGAAACTACAGAAAGCCAAGGCCAGTTCAAAACCTTTTGTCCTGAAACTAGAGAAAACTTGCAGTCATTGGTGTGGGATGGAGAGCTCACAGACGAATGGTGTACTTACATATATATAGCATGAGCCTCAGGTGATTTGTGGCCTTCAAGTTTTAGCAAGTTTAAATCACATTTAAAAAAACCTAATAAGCCTGGTGTGGTGGTTCATGCCTGTAGCAGGAGCTCTCGTGAAGCTGAGACAGAAAGATCCACATGGATATGAGGCCAGTCTCAGTTACATTGTAAATTTCAGGCCATCCTAGGCTACAGAGTGAGACTGTCTCAAAAACAAAAAAAAGGAAGGAAGGAAGGGAGGAAGGGAGGGAGGGAGGG
>VZQC01005930.1:407293-528879 GCA_009823505.1 Rhizomys pruinosus
TGAGACAGAAAGATCCACATGGATATGAGGCCAGTCTCAGTTACATTGTAAATTTCAGGCCATCCTAGGCTACAGAGTGAGACTGTCTCAAAAACAAAAAAAAGGAAGGAAGGAAGGGAGGAAGGGAGGGAGGGAGGGAGGGAGGGAGGGAGGGAGAGAGGGAGGGAGGGAGTTTGGGAGGGAGTTTGGGAGGGAGGGAGGAGAGGCTAAGTGGGAGTCTACCAGAGAGCTTTCCAGGGAACTTTCAGGCCAAGCACAGAGGGCACTTCCTATGTGCCAGGTGTGGAGAAGCAGAGCAAGACTGGGCATTCCATTACTCCTCACCTCAGTCAACACTTTCCGTGTTTACCCTTGGCAATTGTTTTTGGTCTTTCTGAGACAGGGTCTCCCTGTAGCCCAGCTGTCCTGAAACTTACTATGGAGACTAGCCTGGCCTTGAACTCAGAGATCTGCCTGCCTCTGCTTCCCAAGTGCTGGGATTAAAGGCATGTGCCATCACACCTGGCACCCTTGGTAATTTTTTTTGACACCCTTGGTAATTTTTAAGCATATTTAACTACATTTTCTGTCACCTCCACTTATTATTATGTACATACCAGCTAAACACAATTCTAATAATATAGTCATGTACTTTTTAGTTACCTATCTTTTTAGTTCACAGACTTTTTATATACCAAATGCTCATATACTAATATTGATACCCTACTATATTATATCCAATGTACCTTATGCTTACATAGCAATATTTAGATATAATTCTTATACCACAAAACTTACTTTTTGAAGTATATAAGTGAGTTTTCAGTATATTCATAGACTGTACAACCTTTCTTACTATGTAATTTTAGAATTATTTTCTTTTCCCCCCCTCCCTGAGAAAAACCACTCTGTGCTCATGAGACATTATTCCTGAAGCCACAGCACCATGCTCAGGCCTTGACAACCATTTTCTGGCTCTATGAATTGGTCTATTCTGTTCATGTAGTGAAATATATATATGTATATATATATATGTATAGTGTCTATACTTGGCTTTTTTTCAGTTATCAAGGTATTCTTGAGGTTCATCTGTCGAATAGCATCAGATTTTAATTCATCTATTAATGGCATTTGAGTTCTTTCTATTTGGGGCTGTCAAACACTGACATTTTGTGTGGTACCTGTTTTCATTTCTTCAGATATATACCAAAGAACAGAAATGTCAAGTCATATGATAACTTCACCTCGAGGAACAACACATGCCTTTAATCACAGCATTCTGGAGGCAGAGGCAGGTAGAGTCTGTGAGATTGAGGCCAGCCTGGTCTACATAGCAAGTTCCAGGCCAGATGGGGCTATAGGAATCTCTGTCTTAAAAAACAACAACAACAAAAAAAACAAAACAAAATAAAACCCCCACACCCTCCCCCACACCAAAAAAACCCAAAAAACTAACCACCACCATCACCAGCAGAGCCAAAACCAAAGTCAAAAAAACATTTTGAAGAGTTGCTGATCTGTTTTCCATAGAGGATGAAACATTTTATGTTCCAATAAACAATATGGAATGGTCCTTATTTCCACATATTCTTACCAACACCTGCTATTGTCCTTGTTTTCTATTAAGACATTATAGTACAGTGTTACCTTGTAGTTTGATATATATATTTCCTAGTGACTAATGTTGACATACTTTCATTTATATGGACCTGTTGTATGCCTTTTATTAAGAAATGAATATTTAATTTCCTTGCGTATCTTTTATTTTTTTTTATTTTATTTATTTATTTTTTTGGGGGGGTCTTTTCGAGACAGGGTCTGCCTGTAGTCCCAGCTGTCCTGGAACTCACTCTGTAGACCAGACTGGCCTTGAACTCACAAAGATCCGCCTGCCTCTGCCTCCCAAGTGCTAGGATTAAAGGCGTGCGCCACCACACCCAGCTCCTTGCCTATCTTTTAATTGGCTTATATTTTATTTTCCTAGGAAACATACAGACAAATATTACCTCTTTTGAGCTTCATAATAACCTCACATAGATAATACACTTTATGTATTAACCAAATTCCCATTAAGAGACAAAAAAACAAAGTTGAAGGGCTTCAAAGATTGCCTGAAACTGTTTAATGCCACATGGTAGAACAAGTAAGACCCTATATTAGTAACTTACTTGTGTCAAAGTTCATATGCACTTCAACTATGGATGTTCATACAAGGAAAAATTAATGAGAACTATTTTAAAACTTTTATCTAATGGAAAACTATTTACATTAGCATGTTAGTTATAAACAAAAAACAGTTTAACAACAAAAACATAAACCAGTCAGGTTTAGCATGGAAACATGATCTTCTGGTAGAGCTGAGGCCAATTACCTACCAGCTGTCCTGAACTCTATAACATATCTTACAAAAAAAACATTTATTTTTGTTTTTAAAGGATTTCACAATATACCAAGAAGAAAAAGGGAAAAAAAGGGGGGAGGGAGAAAAAAGTCAATAATCTGCCAGCTAGCACACTGCACCGTGTTAAGCCGTATACAAAACAGCTAAATCCTGACAGCATTTATATCATATTTTTATTTTAAAAATAGGCAGATATCACAGAGTTTACTGGCTCCATATTCAAAAAGTACCTGATCAGTTACTTTTGTTTTGTTTGGGGGCAGGGCTGGCCAGGCTGACCTGGAGTTGGCTTTGTAGCTGAGAATAACTGAACACCTGGTCTTCCGGACTCTACCTCCCAAATCCCGGGTTTAAGATCTGTCACTTCTTCCTTCTGGTAACTTTGATCCCACAGTCTGAGTGGTGATATTTTGTTGAACCATTGGTTATTTGCTTATTTAGTTAGTAACGTCGAATGATAACCAATCCGAAGAAGCTGAGAATTTTGGAAGGAAATGTAACTTGCCTCCAGTTCACTGACGAGTCTGTTGGCTAGGTCAATGGTCTTATTGGTTTGATTCACTTCTTCCTGACACCGGACCTTCTCAGCTATTGCCTTTTCAAACGAAGCTGTCAGTCTGCTCAGATTTTGATCCAGATCCTGAACAAGAGTCAAAATTCATTTTAGAGATGTTTTTAGTTAAGATAAATATTACAGCTGTTGGAACCATCTGTAACTCCAATTCCAGGAGAACTCCAGTTCCAGGGGAATCCGACACCCTCTTCTGACCTTCGAGGCATTGCACGACACGGGTGCACAAACCTACACGCAGATAGCACATTCATACACATAAATAAATAAATAAAAATTAAAAAAAATTAAAAAATATAAAGCTAAGTGTTTCTTTAATAGTTTTTGAGTATCTCTTGTATCTCATGTATCAAGGACCAAGAATAAAAATTAAAAGACATCAAAGAGCTCATGAGTAGCAAGAAATGATTGTCTGTATATTGGGATGAGTTGCTATTCTCTTAGGCCCAAGGCATGTGGCACAATGGAGAATTTGGTAAAATCGTTTATGTGGTTTGAATCTGAATGGCTCTCACAGGCTCCTGCATTTGGTCCAAGTTAGTGGTGCTGCCTTGGAAGGTTGTGGAATCTCTGGGAATGGTGTCTCACTGGAGGAGATGTGCCACTAGAAGTGGCTATGAGGTTTTACAGTGCTGCCCTACTTTCTGTCTGCTCTCTGCTTCCTGACTGTGGTCACCTTCCTGCCACCATGCCTTCCCTGCTGTGATGGATGGCACCCCTTCTAAACTGTGAGCCAAGACAAACCCTTCCTTCCTTAAGCTGCTTTTGTCATGCATTTTGTCACAGCCAGGAGAAAAGTAAACAGTACAGGGACTTTCATGCAGACATATAGCCCAAACCAGATCCAAGAGAACTGAGAGGAGCCAGCAGGTGATAAAGCAGTGTCCCAAATAGTGTTCCCTGTCAGGAAAGAGAAAAGGTCAGCAAACTATGGCCCATTGACCAAATAGAGCCAGCCATCTGTTATACCATGACCTCTAACAACGGAATCCACTTTATATGTTTATATGATAAATTTGAAAAAGACTGTTAACCCTTCTCCAAGAAAGGATGCGTGAAAGGCTGAGAACATGAAACACACAGCTCACCCTCTCAGTATTCTGCAGTAATAAAATCCTTTGGTCTCTGACCATAAGCCTCATGTCCTTTGCCAGCATCAGTGAAACTGCAGTAGACTATCTTGTTAGCTTCCAAGGAGGGTAAAATCTTGGTGCCTTCATAATTCTTGACTGCCAGGCTCTCAGATTGTGGTAATGACTTTTATAACATGTACACACACCTTGACAAAGAACTTTTTTTTTTTTTTTTTTGGTCTTTTTGAGACAGGGTTTCCCTGTAGCCGCCAGCTGTCCTGGAACTTCCTCTGTAGACCAGGCTGGCCTTGAACTCACAAAGATCCGCCTGCCTCTGCCTCCCAAGTGCTAGGATTAAAGGCATGCACCACCATGCCTGGCCTTTTGGACAAAGAACTGTTACTAATCTTGCAAGCAAAAGGTTAATCTTACATTCTTTACAATGTAGACAAACTCACTAAGCCTTGAGCTCCTCTTGTAACTTAAACATATTAATTTCTCATGACTCTTTCTTGTCCTGGACCTAGAATACTGTATAAATGGGTGTGTGTCTATGGAGAATATCAAAAGCAATGTACAATGAATTTATCCCATTTGTGTTCTAAACAATAGATGGGATTCAACTGATAAAATGTTTATGATTGTGTATGTATGCTTCTGTGTCTTGGTTTAGGGTCTGGGGATCAGAAAGGACAAAATTCTTCTGATAAGATAAAGGGTCTAGGAGCTGCAGAGATGGCTCAGTAGTTAAGAGCACTGGCTGCTCTTGCAGAGGACCTGGGTATGAATCTCAGCACCCACATGGCAGTTAACAACTGTCCTTACCTCCAGATCTAGGGGATCTGATGCCCTCTTCTGACCTATGTGGGCGTTGCATAACATGGTCCACTTGTATACATTCAGACATAGCACTCATATACATAAAATAAAAACAAATACATTTTTAAAAGATAAGGGTCTGACTTTTACTTCCTCATTTCACGCTGGATATACAGTTTCAAGGAATCAAAGAGGGAGCCCTTATTCCAGAGCCCGGTTCTCAGAGGAGCCTGAAGGAGCAGATGCTCAGCAGTTTAGGTCTGCTCTTGGCCTTACAAAGGATGCTAAGAGTCGGGATGGATTTTATTTTGTTTTGAATTAAGGCATAACTATAATGTGGCATAGTAAATGCCATATCAGATCTCAGAAATAATAGAGGAAAAACAAACTCAGTTCAAAAACTCTAGCCTTTTAGCTATCCAGAACTAGTGCTTCTCCAACTTAAGCATGCCTCAGAATCACCTGGAATGCTTATTAAACTCACCGATTCCTGGCCTCTACTACCAGAAGTTCTGACTCAGTAGGTTTCAGCCTGGGCCAGACAAGCTATACTTTTAACCAGTTCCTGGTTGACACATGTTGCTGCTGGTCTAGGAACATACTTTGGAAAAAACTACTCTAAAGAGACTGAATTTAAATTTCCTTTATGGTCATCCTTAAGCCTCATTTAAGATGATAGCAAGCTAGTGAGATGACTCAGTAGGTAAACTGCTTTAGTGTGTAAGTATGAGAATCTGAGCTGGGATCCCCAGAACTGAGGTAAAAACAAGCACAGTAGTATGCATCTGTAATCCCAGCACTCTTACAGCAAGATAGAAGGCAGAGTCAGGAAAATCCCTGGAAACCCATGAGTCAGCTAGCTAGTGGACAGCAGCAAACAAGAGACACTGTCTAAGCAAGATATAGAAGGTGGGGGCTGACACTGGAACTGTTCTCTAACCTCCATACAAACACCACACCACAGCACACACACACACACACACACACACACACACACAGAGTTTAGAGAGAGAGAGAGAACACATATTGTTTCTTCTACTGAGTTTAGCAATTTTTTCATTTAAACCTCGCTATAAAGTTGTCTTTTATTCTAAAACCAGAGACAGCAACTCAAAAGAACAAGTATGCAGAGATAACACTTTGGTCTGAATGAATCTCCCGGGAAGCCGGAACTGCTATCTCAAAAAATTCCTACTATTGTAGGTGAAACAGGAGACATAAGCAAGAACATCTGAGGGCAGGTTATCTAAACGAGAGGAGGGAGATCAGGAAGAGGAGCAGCAGAGGGTGGAGCACATGAACACCAGTGAAGATCAGAATTCTACTTGGGCTTGGCTTGCTAATTACCGCCTGTCATAGACAGCAACTATGCAAAGGTTCTTTGTCCTTACATGTGCAGACATGTGGCTTTGGTGTAAACCTTGGAGAGACCTGTACCTTTCTGAAAATCCAGCCTTGCTACAAGGTTGAGGGAACTCATTATTATTTTGTTATTTTGTCCTTTACTCTGAACACCTACGTCTGAGGATTATCAATATGTTATACAGAACATCTGTGAAAACTCTTGGCAGCAACAATTTCCAGCTAGCTATATTCAAAAGATTATTAGTTCTTCAAACACAGTCTTAACTTCATGGCTTGTCATCAACTATACAGTTGTCTTACATATCCTTAACCCTTTCCCTGTGAACATGAAATTGCTTCTAATATCTACACAAAGACAATAACAATAGATAACATTTTCCCAAAGGTTTTAGTCAAGACAGTAATGAAGATCATTTTTCTGAACATGTTTATCCTAAATGCCTCAAAATCAGCTGCTGTTGCTGTTGACTTGGTTTTCTTCCATTAATCCTTGAGTATGACTGACCAGCATGCTGGGTATTATACTAGAAATATGTTGGCTGGGCAGGAAGAGGGTGTGGTCAAGTCACCTGGGTGAGGAGGGGAGATGAAGGAAGTACTTCCCAAAATAAGAGGGAATGAATTACCAGAGAGATGTCATACGAGAAACTGTCAGTGACTACTGACCATCCTATTAAGACTATGGCCACAACAATCAATGCTTTGTAAATTGGACAGTAAAACAAGAGCAATTCATTGCCTTCCTGGTGTACTTGCAGAGCCGTTGCTTTGGCTTTGCCTTAGAAAGCTGAGCTGAGGGCTGGAGAGATAGCCTAGCGGTTAAGAGCACTGACTGCTCTTGCAGAGGACCTGGGTTCGATCCCCAGCACCTACATGGTGGCTAAGAACCGTCTGTAACTCCAATTCCAGGAGAACTCCAGTTCCAGGGGAATCCGACACCCTCTTCTGACCTCCGAGGCATTGCACGACACAGGTGCACAAACCTGCATGCAGACAGTACATTCATACACATACAAAAATAAATAAATAAAAATATAGAAAAAAAGAAAGAGCTGAGCTGAGCTGGGCGTGTGTGGCGCACGCCTTTAATCCTAGCACTCAGGAAGCAGAGGCAGGCGGTCTTTGGAGTTCAGCCGCTGGTGTATAGAGTGAGTTCCGGACAGCTGGGGTACAAGGGAACCTGTCTTAAAGACCAAGAAGAAAAAAAAAAAAAAAAAAAGAATTCTTGCATTTTGATAACCTGCCCTGAGATTTTTAGAGGAAGTTCCATGAGAAAGTGCCTCATTGACCAGATTGGTCAGTACTGGCCAGACATAGCAGATGCAGACTTACATACACTGTAAGAGCCTGTGTGGCCCAAAGGCCACGCTAAGTGATTCTTGACCATAGTGGGTTGAGATGTACCATCTGCACCCACTACTTTTTCTTCACACATCTACGGGGCAACCTTGGTGCACAGATGGTCTTTGCCACAACTGCCCCCTTATCTATGTTCTTAAGAGAGGCTTCTCGGGCTGGAGAGATGGCCTAGCGGTTAAGAGCACCGACTGCTCTTGCAGAGAACCCGGGTTCGATCCCCAGCACCCACATGGCGGCTGAAAACCGTCTGTAACTCCAATTCCAGAAGTCCAGTTCCAGGGGAATCCGACACGCTCTTCTGACCTCCGCGGCATTGCATGACACGGGTGCACAAACCTACATGCAGACAGTACATTCATACAAATAAATAAATAAATAAATAAATAAATAAATTTAAAAAAAAAAGAGAGGCTTCTCACTCCAGCTCTAGTCTGAACATTACCACGTGGGCTTTCTACAGCACGAGAGTGGAAATTAGGTTTCTGAAGCATGCTCTGTGTGCTGCACACTGAAGGATCTCTCAACCTAGCAGACAGGGATGACAGAACTGTTAGCTACTTTCAGCTGAATGTACTAGAAAGAAGTAGCTCTTGGGAGAAGAAACAAGACAGACACACAGAGTTCCAGAGGAGCCTGGAGGCGAGGGGTGCTAGAGGACAGAATCTGGATACTGGCTCTGGAATGCATGGTCTCTGACTGCTTTCAGCCATTTCTTTCTTTTCTGATATTCAGATTCAGAAATGGGGAGTCTGAATCAAACCTAGGCCTTGGCTAAGAAGTAACTTCAGCTTGAAGTCTATCAAATGAGTGGGGAGAATGCCCCAGAGATAAATGAGGCTCCCACAGCGCTCACTCACTTCTGTCCGCCTGCAGAGGCTGCTGTTTTCACCACAGTTGACAGATGAGGAACCAGAGGCCTGCGAGCTGTCGGCCTGACCATGCTTCTCCGTGCTGCCCTGCTGGCCACCTCCCTGTCTCCAGGTCCATTTAGTCTTCCGCCTGCTCTGCATGTCTTTCAGCCAGCCATGAATCCACCATGACCTTCTGCCACAGCTGTTCCTGCTCCAGCTGAGGCCTCAGCAATGCCCTCTCCAGTTGCCTTTGAACTTGTCTTTCTGACTCTAGACATCTTTCCTTCCACTGGTTTCTAAGAATCTATTTGATTGGGTCATTAGCCTATTAAAATATTTCTAAGCCAGATCTATCTTTTTACCAGTCAGATAAAATTTAACTTCTGTTGCATGAAAGGTTAAGAAGGCTTTTGCTCACCTTTCCAAGTGCCTTTTATTCTCCTTGTCAACCTTTCCTGTAGCATTCCTCTTAGTGCACTGGCCTATTGTGATTCTTCAAGAGCCCCCGCTGCCTCTATCTCTTTTTCTTCATCTCTTCCAGGAACGCCTTTCCTGTCCTCATCACCCTGAATCCTAAGCACTTCCAAAGGTCATGTCAAGTGCACTGTCACTAACCAATGTTCTAATTTCTCTGCCTCAGTGGTGATTGGTACTCTAGCTGCATTTGGAACACAGTCACATATATGCTTAGAATGTCTCACCACTGGTGGATATATTTGTTAAATTAGTAATGATGAGGATATTCAGGGCTAATATTCTCCAAGCACTTAGTATGCAAACTTGATACCCTGCTAAATGTGTAATATGGGGTCTGGAGAGATGGCTCAGTGGTTAAGAGCACTTGCTGTTCTTGCAGATGCCTGGGTTCTATTTCCAGCACCCTCGGAGCTGCTAACAACCATCCCTAACTCCAGTTCTAGGCAATCTCACACACTCTACTGACCCTTGCAGGTACATTATATACACACAGGCAATGTACTCATACACATAAAATAAAAATATTATTCAAAAATTTTTTTAATGTGTAACATGAATTAATACAAATTACTCATTTAACTGTTGCAAGTCTATCTTAGAAGAAGATGGTATTATTATAAAGGTTGAGAATACCTTATCAGATTTAAGAATGTCTCAGGTTTTTGAATACTTGTATAGATTTTACTTTTTGAACATTCCCAGTTTAAAAATCTATTATCAAAAACATGTTTCAAAACCCAAACATCTTGGGCACCAAAATTGTGATGCAGGCACAAGAAAGTTTTAGAGTTTGAAGCATTTTGGCTTATGAATTAGAAATGCTCAGTGTGTATCTATTAACAGACGGGAAAACACAGGCTCAGAGAAGTTAATCAATTTGTGTAAGGTGCAGTAGTAAGTAGCAGAGCCAACCCAGTAAGTCTCGTTCTAGAAGACGATGTCAGTGACATTCTTTCAATCAGACTGTGAAACTTTTTTTTTCTGGTCTTTTTGAGACAGGGTCTCCTGTAGCCACAGCTGGCCTAAAACTTACTAGGTAGACCAGGCTGGGCTTGAACTCACAGAGATCTGCCTGACTCTGCCTCCCAAGTACTGGGATTAAAGGCATGTTCCACCACGCCGGACCAGACTTTGAAACATTTTATGTTTAATGAGTCCATAATATAGCCAGTAAGAAATATCTGCACAATTAGAACATAGGAGAATGTTTTCTGTTTGATGGAGCTCAGATATGGAGTGTCGACAGGTGACACCCTGAGGCTGCAGAGGGGACACCTCTTGGGAATGCCAGTGTTCTTTGTACTCACCACAAGCTTCTTCCTGATGGTCTCTAGCTTTTCAGTAGCTGCAGCTAGCTCTAAATTTGTTTGGGCCAATGCCTGGCGCTTAGGCTCCACATCACAGTAGACCTGAAAATCCACACGAGACTTATTCAGAAGGCAACACAGATGCAAAGAGGATAGTGACTTTTCAGTCCCATGCATGGGAAATCTCTAATGCATGGCGCATTGTGCCCTTTGTTTCTTTGTCATATACCATCTGAATAGACGTGGCTGTCCTCACGCTTTCTGCTTCTCCGCTAGTCATTTATTATGGACATTACAGTTACAAGCATTTACATAATATGTTGTGTGGTCAAATGCTATCAATATACTAAATCAGACTGTCATGAAATGTAGGGCTAATCCCTGAATACAGAGAAACTGTACAGTGTGTAAGAGCTATATGATTCCACAGAGGTGAGGTCTAGCCAGAGAGGCAGGAAGTTGAGAAATTCTCTGAATGCAGAAAGGGCAGGGAGAGACATCCCCAAACGATATTAACCACATACTCAGTTTCTTTTTTAACTTCTTGACTATCTCAACTGTGTGTTGTTGGACAAATTGGATACATTAATTTTCCTCCAGGTAGAGAGAAAGGACAGAGATTAAATGTTATTTCTGACGTCACAGAGAAACAAAACAGGGTGGTATTCTAACTTTATGCTCATCTCTCCTCCCAGGTTACAAATGGAACATAGGGGCTTGGGCACCTGACTGTGGAGAGAGGCCATGTATCGACCATTATCCGTGTACTCTTCCTCCATGAAGGGGGGAGACAGGAAGAAGAAGAGAGGCCTCCTCCTGTGGCCCCACATGAGGAAAGATGTAACCAGATTTCATGTCACTAACGTGGGGACGTTAACTGTGGCATATACTGTAATTTTCTCTGTAATCCAGAATCTACATGTGATATATGACTCTCCACAACAAGAATGGCATGACTCTTCAGGCTAAGTGGACACACACTTTTTCCTTTTTGTGCCTGGTGTTATGCAAAGTGTTTGAGACATGGTTGACATGGAATAAATATTTGATGAAAAAATGGCTAAAATGAACTGATAAGCTATCTTTACATTGTCTCAAAGTACAAATGTAGATCAGAACATCTAAAGGCAAAATAGTACCATTAAAATACTAAAGCAAATTGTTACTTTCTCATCTCACTATACCTATAATAAAGATAGTAAAATGTTGATCTACAAGCAGGAGCTTATTTAATTCAGTATGAATTCACACTTGCAGATTTTTCAAGTCAACATAAACCAACTATTCTAAGTAAACTTAATTACATCAAGTTAATTGATGTACTTTAATCAAGTAGCTAGTCATGAAAATGACTTACAAAAAATGAGTCTCCAACATTTCAAGTATGTTCTTGCTTAGAATTCTATTAACTACAACACACTTATTCCCCACTCTTACAACTGCAGATCCTTCTTCCAATAACTAAATAGGAAAATACTTTCCATTTTTTTGCTATCCTAAAACTTAATTTGGTGGCAGAGGTGGCAGGGTAGTCTCACCTAGCTGTGGACCCTATATGCTATGATACCAACATGCCAGGAAAGACATGCCTGCCGATGGAATAGTGACATGTCTGTTTGAGGGGGAACCAACCACTTTCTGGTTGGATTTGAGGCCTATTCTGCATGAAGGATTATGTACCTGGTATTATAAATTCAGTCAAAAGCCTATAGCTTGAGAGGTCCCAGACCCTTGGGGGAAACTACTACTGTTGTCTGGCTAAATGGACACATACCAGGATGTCTCCTAAATATCCATGTGCATATCCCTATGCTAGTACTGCTCTCAACCTTGATCAGAGAGACTTATTTTGACACTGGGCAATGGTTAATGCAGAGACACATAACTTGTCATAAGGTTGAGAATAAGTGACTGTTGAGTGCTCGTCTATAAATAAGACATCTGTATTACCAGATCCAAGACCCAAGGAGCATTGTGAAAGAATGGGCAGACAGAATGTAATAGCCAGAGGTTGGGGAGGAGAGCTAAGAAACATTGTCTTTTGTATATATGGTCATTGCAATCATGGACTCATGAGTGGCTGTAGTTACCTGCATGCTGCACAAGCCCTTCACAAGACTGGGCTCTTCAACATTCCATCATGGATAGAGGAAGGGATTATGAGGCCCCACCTCTCGTGGATGAGCTATTCACACAGCCACTGGTAAGTTGCTCATGCCTCAGTAAATAACCCTCTGTCCATGCTTGTGTAAACAACCCTAATTAAACTCAGTGCGTCAAAAAATGGAAGGGAGAGAGAGAGATGAAAGGGGGGGGGCTAGCTGGGAAAAGAAGGGGATCAGCCAGAGTGGGAGGAGGATAAGAGAGGGTAATAGGTGTAAATATGCCTAAACATGCCTATTAAAAGCTAATCTTCATGGTCTTTGGTGAACAGAGCCTACAACCATTCGATAAGGACTGATACCTCATAGAATTTGATGATGTTGATGACCCAGGCACAGAGACCAGCTGCTGCAAAGGATTTGGTCCGAATGAGGTTTGGATTAAACTCTGGGTCTTTCAAATATTGTTCATTCAGTACTTTTAGACAGTTCTCTGGAATGTGCTCTTTATCGTAGTTAATTAACGCCTGCAGAAAATCATCAACCTGTAAAGCAAAAAAGACTTATTGCAATGAACCCATTTTGGCTGCAGAGAAAATTCCAAGATCAAAAGTTAAAATCAGCTTTTAGGACTCGCATTACAAAAGGCACAATTGGCAAGCTGCATTTATCCCACTGTTTGACTTTTTCAGTCTTTACAGTATGAAGTTAGAATTAGCAATGGACACTTTTAAAACCTCTTCTATCCCAGGGTAAAATATTCAGTGCCAGCACAGGAGGTATTCACATTTTGAAGAAAAGAAAGGCAGGAAAGAAAAAGCAAAACCACATACCCCAAAGCCTCTTTGCTTTACCTTATGTACATTAGCAACATTTTTTCCAGTCTAAGAAATCCATGTAATTTTCTCCCTCCTACACTTAACTGCTTTCATAATTTTGCAAATAATTAGCAATCTTCCACCTGCTGCTGGCATTGACTTAGGTACGCCATGACCCTGAGCTAACCTCCAACTTGGCCAGCAAGAGCTGCAAGTCTGGAGAACAGCCGCTGATTATACTGAGCAGCTATGGAGATGGTGTCTTGTGACTTAAAATGGACTTAAGCATCTTTTTGCTGTCCCGTGTATCTTCGGGAATGAGAATGTTATGGAAGTTGCTGAGATTTTCTTCTTGCCAGGCTGGCTGGTACCTTTCCCATGAAGATTTTAGCTGCTTTCCAACTTCGGTCCTTTGGCACTCTGCCTCGGTGGGCCAGGAGGACCATCACAGCTGCAGTAACGTTGGTAACAGCAATTGGGGGGTTAGGAAAGGCTTTTAGCTCTGAGAGGTTGACCTGAAACAAAGCAGGCATGCATACACTTAGAATCAGGGAGCTCCAGCAAGATGCTGAGTTGCCAGGCTGGCCTTTAGCTCTCCATCTCTCGACATAACACCACTGTCAACATGGCAGTCCCTTGGCAGCTGGGGACTGTCCTTAGTACCTCGGTGGGCTCGGTCCTTGCTGGCATTTCTCTAGTCCTCTGGAAACATCCCTGCAATTTTGTTGCTTTCAAGAAAAATCACCACTCCTAAGAGCCCCTTTCACCAAGACCAAGAAAATTTAAATACACATAGGTTGTATTTATAGATTCTATAAGACTATGAAATACACTTGCATTTTAACCAGGGTCTCCCTATAAACAAAATTCCCTAGCTCAGTGGCTCTTACCTCTGTTTTTCTGCTTTATAAGCCCAAGTATAATACAGCCCTTCCTTATGCTATAGTGACTCTGAACTAAGAAGGGTCCATGGAGGCTGAAACTTCTTCCCTACTGCTTAATCCCCTCAGTGCAGAACCCTGATTATCAGCCTGGATTTAGTAGTTAAATTGTATTGAGTGTCAGGTCAAATACTCTGGGGTAGGAATTAGTACCAATCAGAAGTACATTTGGTTCCATAATACATGACTCAAAACCAAACCAAACCACCAGCTACTTCTTCTAGTATTTTATGTACATATAACGTGGTTATCCAAGATTCTCTATCATTTATAAACAACCCAGTTCTACACTGTAGTTGACACTGGTTTATTTTATTTGAGCAAAGATCAATATATTTGGAGAAAAACTTGCAAGTTTAAGGAAAGACAGAAGAATATAAAACCTTTTCTAAGTGAGAGACGACCAGTTACTTTTATCCTAGTTTCACTTTTATTCTCTTGTAATTTCTTTCAGTGCACATGAATGCTCTTTCCAAACAAATGAATCACGGGTGTCCTGTTTTATAATGCTTTGCTTATTAACTGTGAACATTTTCTGTGTTGTTAGGTACTATTTAACAGTAGAATTTTATGGCAGTAGAATATTCAAATGTATAATAATCTTCTATCATGATACATTTATACTCTTCACAATTTCCAGTTTTATGATAATAGTATACAACTCTTACCAGATTATTTGCTTATGGTAAAAATTATTTTCTTCAAAAAAGTAATTGAGTTTTTGTTTGAAGAGCAGTAAAAATCTAGATCCTTTTACCTTTAGAGGCTAATCTTGAGAAGCACAGGCCTAATAATTTCCTGGGATTCTGTCTAATGGCTTGAAACACCCCAGAACAAGATTAACTGTGGACTCTTAAGATAACAGTGCCCACAATCTCCCTTGCAATACCCTGCAGTGCACACAGATGACTACAGTAATGGGAATGCTCCATGAGGTCTTATTCTAGGACAAAGCTGGAGAAATGATGAGCATCTAGGGATCTTTGCTCCCACAGCTGATACTACGAGGTGTCATTATTTTAACATGGTACTTTTTATATTCTAGAGGAAATAAAGAATGTCTTAGCTAGTTCTTAAAGTACCACATGATAAAATAGACTGGATAGTCTAAGCATCAAACTGCCTCTTAGAAGACTAGAAGACAGACTCTTCTGGTGTTAGAAATGTGGATGAGGAAACCGCCTGTGTGCTGCAGCAGGACAATCCTGGGTAGGAAAGCTGAGCTGCGGTAATGATCCTAAAGGCTCATCCACATCAGCATTCCTTTCCTTTTGCCAAGCTCTGTGGCTACCCTGTTGCTCAATCTCTCATCACCTCTATGTTGAGAAAACACACAAGCAAAGAAACATTTTTACCCTGTTGAGTGTATTGAGGGCATCAGTAGCAGCCACCAGGGCAGGCTCAGCCTTGAGTAAATCAGCCTCACATTCTCTCTGCTTCTGGGAAGCTTCCGTTTGAATGGCAGCCACCTAATTAGAGAGGAAAAGCACCCCACCCCACAGATACAAATTATTATCTCAGAGGTCTCTGTTTCAAAGTGCAGACTCAGTCAGATGTGCTGACAAATAACACATTTGTCTATACTTTCAACAGGTGAAGCATTTCCCTTCAGCATAGGATGTACTATGCTTTGTAAATATACAAAATACACAAAGGCAAATCCCAAACCAAACAGATTAAGATTTGGCATCAAAGTGTTCCAGAAAGGGCTTTGACTCATTTCATTACAAGCGGGCGATGATGGTGATGATGATGATGGTGATGATAATGATGATGACGATGATGGTGATGGTGATGATGATGATGGTGATGGTGATGATGATGATGGTGATGGTGATGATGATGATGATGATGATGATGGCAGTCATCTCTCTGTTTTCCAGTTTTCATTTTTTGGAGTGCTAGTTCCATTTACAAGAGAAAATACAGCCTAGACCAGGAAGCTAGACCACAGAGTATTCTTGCTAGAATTTTCAATCTAATTTTTACTGATATTTGCTTAGAAGTCCAGCTGGCTATTCTTAAGAACATATGCAAGGGGATGCAGATATCCCAATTAGTAAAGTGTTTGTTGTGCAAACATGTGGGCCTGTGTTCAATCCCCAGAAATCCACACACGAAAAAAGCCAGACATGGTTACAAGTGCTTATAATCCCAGTGGTGAAGAGACAGGAGAATTCTATTGTTTGCTGGTTAGCCATCTAGCTGAGTCAGTGAGCTTCAGGCAGATGAGAGACCCTGTTTCCAAAAACAAGATGGATGACTCCCGAGGAATTAAACCTGTGGTTGACCTCTGGCCTCCAACATGTGCATGTGGCTATTTGCATACACAAACATCCCCCTGCACACATGAAAACACATTTATACATACATGCATACATACATACATACATACATACCACACACACAAAGAACATATATGAAACTCTTTTGCTTAGAACAAACCACAATCTGTTCTATGGTCATGGATTGCATGCTTCACAATGGCAGATATTTTATAGACCAACTAGTGGCTCTCTTAGAACTGGTAAGAAACCATCGACACACATGCTCGGGTCCATCTTGGGTCCCTGATGTCCACTCTCCTGTTGTTTGTCTTCATGGGGCTCTGCACAAGCCTCCCCAGGTAAGTGGCGAGTGCTAGTGAACTCATAGGAGAGATGGGGGTGGGGGGTCTTATCATCCTCCTCTCAGGATGGCATAGAATTTGAATGGCAAGTACGAATCAATTTTCATTCCCAGCAGTGGTTTGAGCTTCAAAGCTGAGGCACTGGGCACCTGGATCTAGTCCCTACTAGGGGATGGCTCTTGGGGCGATGGTGATTATGGGATATGAAGTATGCACAAAAGTGCATTTCTTCAGATGTATTTGGAATGAACAGGTTTAACCACACCATCAAATTAAACACTGCTCACAACAAATTATGTTGTCTGCTACAGCTTTATTAGCGGTAATTACCCTTCTTCTGATTAACCATTATTTTGCTGTGTACAGCACCTTTCATGAACATAATTGGTTCAGGGTAGATATGTGATCTCCTGCTAACACACACACACACACACACACACACACACACACACACACACAGCTCCTGTAATGTAAATAAGAAAACTCTGCATGCTTGCTAAGATCTACTCCAAAACCACAACCCCAAGAACAGTGCCGGAAATGGACCATGGAAATTCTGCAACACTGCATTGTCAGTGTGCTAGAGAACGTGGTAACAAAAGAGAGAGTGCGCATGAGAGAGCTACCACCCTGGTTTCTTTAGCTTCCACAAGGACATGGTGAGTTTATCAATGTCCTTCACTAAAATTTATAATAGCATCATTTTATAATCATTTTACTTTGGAGTTACGATCATATATTTTTAGTACTAAGTAAAGCCATGAAGAGTTTTTTCTTTTAAATGCTCTTGCTATGAGGCGGGAGCTGCCATTTGTCTTTAGAATCCTTGACTATTAATGGGACCATTATTCCTTTCAGCGATTTTTACAAACAAGGCAATCTTGAAAACATAATAAATAAAGTCTCATAAAGACAAGTGAAGAAAACACCTAGGCTGGTCAGCTTATTTTTCATTCCTAATGCTTTTTACCCTAAAATGCAACATTATTACAGTAGTGAAAATATGTACAATATTATAGTAGAGAACATTCTGTATAGTTCAGTGGTCTGGTAAGCTGCAGCATGCAATTTCCTGGGAATGGCTCCAAGGTAGTGAGTGGTCAGCAAGGCTCCCCCTGGAGAAGGGGAAAGACCTGCGTGGACTGTCTAGCATATGTGTTCCCTTTGCCATGTAAAGCAGAGTTGAACTGGAGATAGTCCCATCCTTGGGCACACCAGAAAACTTCGGTCATCTATTAGTAAACCACTCCTTGCAAATGTTTATAAAATTTTTTGGTGTCTACATATTCTCTAGGATTTCATGTTAAAAGCCAAACTTTAAGCTGGGGACATAAGTAGGCAGAGTGCTTGCCTAGTATGCATGAAGCCCTGGGTTTGATCACCAGCCCTATATAAACGGGGCATGATGGTGCCTGAGTATGGGCAAAAGGATACAAGTCCAAGGTCATCCTCAGCCACAGAGATAGTTCCAAGTCAGTCTGGGATACATGAGACCTTGTGTTAAGCGAAAAATTGTTGAATCATAACCACACAGAATTCTTATGCTGAAGCTGTATTTGGAGACAGGAGTCAGGCAGAGGTAAAGAAGTTAGAGTTCATTAAGATGGGCCCTAACCCGATTTTACTTACTTATATCCTCAGAGAAAGTGGTCTGGACATAGGGAAGAGCCACCAGACATTAGAGTTCAGAAAGTAAAGGCCAAGTGAGGACACAGTAAAATGGCAGCCAGTGACAAGCCAAGGAGAGGCCCAGGAGAGCTTCCAGAACTGTAGAAAATAAGGCTGTTGCACACTGCCCTCCCTGCTTTCAACTAACATGAAAATTCCTGATGGTAATCGAACACTGAGACCCACGCACAATAAGAAAGGATATGCACAGAAATCTGACAGCCACTCAAAACCACAGAGGAGACCCAATCTACAGAGACTGCATTAGCACCTCGATTTAGAAGGTGGTTCCACTCATGAGGACCACTCCAGTGATGGGTGAAGCAATCTGAAAGTGACCACAGAACCCTTTGAATTTAGAAGCTGGACCTGGTAAGAAGGCTGGCTTTGGTGGCACATGACTGTAATTCCAGCATTCAGGGGGCAGATGCAGGAAGAACAGAAGTTCAAGGTCATTCTTGGCTATAGAGAACTTGAAGCCAGCCTGGGCTATGTGAGACCATGTCTCAAAGACAAAAACAAAAGTTGGAAGAGCTATTCTAATTTTCATGGATGTAGTGGTGTTTGCTTCATGTAAAGTTGCTGGTGCTGACAGTGGCCCAAATGGCTCTTGATTATTTTACAAATTGGAAGCAGCAATTTCAATTTGCTCCTCTACTTTGGCTGCCAAATCATCCAGCAGACACTTGTTTAGTCACTGTAGATGTAGCAATGTACTTTGTGAGCCACATAGTGTTACCTTTCAATTATTACTCTTACATTATACCAGGAGGCTGTTTCTAGCATCAGGAAAAATATGTTTGCCTCCTTTAGTGACCACATGGTATACAGTTCACTGTTGAACATATAACACAAGCAAACTCTCAGCATGTATCTGAATGTTCATTTCTTGACTATCTTGACTACAAGTTTAATTACAAACAGACCTTCTTTGCATAATCATCCAATTTAAAAATAGTTCTTTCTACTCAATCCACTTGGTTTTGTCACAGCATTCATCACCAACTCAAAGTGTCTTATTCTCAATGTGTTACTGGTATCCTGCCCATCTTTTCCTTGCAATGTAGGCTATGTGAGGACACCTTGATTGTCAAATAGTCCCAAGAGCCAAAATCAGTGCCTGGTCCCCAAACCACAAACAATAAAATAAATGCACATGCACAAAATTAATACTCATAATAAAATTAAGCTCCATTGACAAAATGAAAATGTAAGGATTAGTTTTACTTTCTTGGTACATATTTGATATAAAAATAGTATTTTTCCTTTTCATATCTGAAGAACCTTATGAAACTACTCATTAGATGAATTCTAATTTGCCAAAGCGTATTCCCTCTTTAATGCTGGTAGTTTTACCTTTAAAATTAACATGCAAAAATGTGAAGAAAAATCTTTCTTGAATCCTATATGTCAGTATCTCCAAGAGGTATCTATGGTGATAGGTTAATAATTACACCCAATAATTACTAGCATATCATACACTTGTGTGATACCTTAAAATTTCCCCCTGGATGGGATCAACTTCTGACAGTCACACTGCCTATCAAGCCTGATTGCTTAATTAAATAATATACATTTAAAGACATTCTGTACTTACTGGAAACTCAATGATAATATCTGTTACTAAAATTAAAAATTATATTCCTATTGGTAATATTAACTGCATCTTATCTTTAGCTTTGAGTGTGCTGTATCATGTTTCTTAACTGCTTAGAATTTTTTAAACTATTTTTATTGTATGTTTATGAGTGTTTTGCCTGCATGTAAGTGAGTGCACCATGTGTGTGCAGTGCCCACAGAGGCCAGAAGAGGGCATCAGATGTTCTGAAACTGGAGTTACAGATGGCTTTTAGCTGCCAGGTGGGTGCTAGAGCTTGAATCCAGGTCCTCTGGGGCATCTCTCCAGCCCCTGTCTAGAATTTTGATTTTTTAACATACTTTAAAAATATTTTGCACCAATTACCTAATTGTACAGCAAACTGAGTAACATCAATGTTATCTGAAAACAACTGTGTTATTATATTGTAGAATCCCTTAAAAATAAACAAATAAAAGAGGAAAAAAATATTTAGTTGCTCAAGATAAAGAAAACATGCTCAGTACACACAGAAAAGAGAGGAAAACTACTAGATGTGCCTGGATGGGTAGCAGAACCACTGGACAAACTCAGAGGTTTTCTTTACACTGAAACACAAAGATGGCCTGATGGTTACTGACTCGTGGTTATAAGGGTTTGAGCAATTTCCCCCATTTGATTAACTAGTCCCTGATCATAATCTTTTGTTTAAAATAATATTTTGTCTCACATATATTCCTTTAATTTAAAATTAATGTTACTATGTTCTGTGTGCCATTTCTTTGGGGAAATAGATATGCAAGAAATATCTTTCATTTGTGGCTGAAACTTTAGCAAATGAACATGGTGAAAGTTGTATTTATTTCAGAGTTGCTAGAAACCCAAGTACAAAGAAAGCAGTGCCTATACAATCTTCACGGTTATTGTTTCTAAGAGTAAAGCATCATACAGAATGCCAGGGCCTTGATCCAGTCAGAAGGAACACATTTAGCTTAGGACTTAATAATAAACGCCAGTTATATTATTAAAATGCAAAATTTGAAAACCATCTTGCAAAGTGACGGAATGGGCTTTGTTAACAATTGAGTTGTTCAATTTGCCTAAAAACTAGAAACCTTTAGAAACCTTGGAGGTGACTCCCTGACCTTTACTGTATTACAAATAGGCCTGATGTTCAAGATCCACATCCATTATATGCTTGAATGAGCTCAGTATTTATTGTTCTTTCATATCATTAAAGAGCTAAAAGGTTGGGAAAATGCATAATGCAAAGAAAGGTCAAGTGGTAATCATGGTGTGAAATGCTGTTACATGTGTAACTATAATAATTCTTTAGACTTTATGCTCCCTGGAGAGGAAGTTGTTCAAAATTGTTCGCCTACAAAGGTTTATTTTGTGCTAAATATAGCTCAGCACTCTAAATGGTAGAATTAGCCTGACCTTTCGCTCCTCAGCATCTGCGATGGCCTTTTCCCGGCTCACTTTCTCTGTCTGAAGCCCGATCTTGGTGATCAGCGCTTCCGCATCCTGATTTCTGAGCTGCAGCTCGGCTTCTTGAGAGGCCAGCCTGGCTTTCAGATCTCCCACCTGAAGGAAGAGTTGTTACTCTGGAGTAACTTCATCGCAAAGAACCAATAGCAGGTAAAGCTTAATTTTCGGCATGGATTAGGGGATCCCTAAGAGTTCACATCATGCATCTGCTTCTATCCTGATTTAGCTTGCAGTCCCATTCACCAACATGCAGCCTCATTTTTTTTCCCCACAGGAGACAAACAGAATACTGTTCTCCAATGGAAACAGAATTAATGTGTGTCAGCGCTAAGCTGGACTCGTTTTTGCTACTCAACTTGTATATTCAGGGAAATCCTAACAAAGGTAGCTATCAGCACCTGTCACCTCAGGGCCCCTTCCTTCCTCACCCTATACTCAGGCTCAAGATATCAGAGGCCATGGGACAGCAAGCTTGGTGACCCCTGAACAATGATGTCTTTCCTTAGGGGCAAACCGTGTTAAGTTTGGATAACTTGAAGGCACATACTATCCTTAACTGCAGACTAACTGGCTGTGTATTACAACACCCATTGGCTGGTCTTACCTCTTCTCCCCTAACACAAAATGGCCCTCTTCATTTTACTTACCTTCTTACAGTATTTTGTAGAGGGCCATGCAGACAATGAGTACTCACTGAAAGGACAAACTGCTTTGGGGGTGTCAAGTATGGTGTAAGCTTCAAGTCCAGTGAAGACAACATGCCATTTGCTCCGTTGACCCATCACTGAATAGCCTCACTTAGCTCTTGTAAACAGTCCTTGCACCATCAATACATATACCAGCTAAAAAGAATGACTCTGCCTGGTTTTTAGCTGGGAATCTCTTGGGTTCAGAAGACAGCACTAGGTTCCCAAGTTGGAGGATTGCATAAAAGCAGAAGTGAAGTAAAGAAAGACTATGACTCCACCCTCAAAAACATGAAATTATGATAATTAGCTTTGTTTTACATTTCCCCAAGTACAAATATCATTTTATACCCATAGATGGAAAGAACAAGCATAGTGACTTACTTTTGACTCAATAAAGACACATCATTGATTTCACTTGCGGAACAACATCCCACTGCACTGTATCCAACGAAGCTTGTGATCCCTACCCAAGTTCGACTGTCTTCAGCCTACCCAAACAGCATGACTGTGGCTTATCCCATTGGAGTTTAAATTCAGACTGATTATTTTAGCCTCTCATCCAGGGTGACCTTACTAGCATTTGCATCTCCGTTTTATTTAGCCATTGAAACTAGTCTCATATTGGGTCATAGTTAAAAGCATCATTCAAGAGGCTGGGAGGAGGGCTAGGAAATTTCAAGCCCTGCTTACAGTTCCTTAGCAAGCGACTAGCTCTGAAATACCCCGAGTGACTACAGCTCTAGATCAGAGGACCTATCTAAAAGGAAATGGCTTGCTTTGCTGCCATGAGATGACTCTAGCTGACTTGCAACAGGTGAGCACTGCTGAGTGAGACCCTCATGACCCAGTGTGATGAAACCCCAGATCAGTGGAATTGCTTTAGGCAGAAAACCCATGGAAAGGCATTTTGTCTCAAATACAATGTGGTCTTACAATTCTTCATTTCTCCCCATGGGAAACCATATCTTCCTTTAAAAATAAAGTGATCTTCAGGGCTGGAGAGATGGCCTAGTGGTTAAGAGCGCCGACTGCTCTTGCAGAGGACCTGGGTTTGATCCCCAGCACCCACATGGCAGCTGAGAACCATCTTTGACTCCAGTTCCAGGGGAATCCAATGCCCTTTTCTGACCTCCGAGGCTGTGGTAGTTTGCATGAGTGTCCCCCATAGGCTGTAAGTATTCAGACATTTGTCTCCAGTTGGTGGTGCTATTTTTGGAGGTCTTAGAAGGTGTGGCCATGCTGGGGGAAGTGTGTCACTGGGGGCAGGCTTAGTGAGTTTTAACAAGCCTCTTGGTCTACAGTTGCCCTCTCTGTTTCCTGTGCTCTTTGCGAGATGTGACCCTCGGTTTGCTGCTCCAGATCCAGCCACCATGCCTCCAGCCACAATGGACTCTAATTCCCTGGAACCACCAATTGTAAGCTCAAATAAACTCTTCCTTTTATAAGTTCCTTGGTCATGGTGCTTTATCACAGCAACAGAAAAGTGACTAATANGCAAACCGTGTTAAGTTTGGATAACTTGAAGGCACATACTATCCTTAACTGCAGACTAACTGGCTGTGTATTACAACACCCATTGGCTGGTCTTACCTCTTCTCCCCTAACACAAAATGGCCCTCTTCATTTTACTTACCTTCTTACAGTATTTTGTAGAGGGCCATGCAGACAATGAGTACTCACTGAAAGGACAAACTGTATGCTTTGGGGGTGTCAAGTATGGTGTAAGCTTCAAGTCCAGTGAAGACAACATGCCATTTGCTCCGTTGACCCATCACTGAATAGCCTCACTTAGCTCTTGTAAACAGTCCTTGCACCATCAATACATATACCAGCTAAAAAGAATGACTCTGCCTGGTTTTTAGCTGGGAATCTCTTGGGTTCAGAAGACAGCACTAGGTTCCCAAGTTGGAGGATTGCATAAAAGCAGAAGTGAAGTAAAGAAAGACTATGACTCCACCCTCAAAAACATGAAATTATGATAATTAGCTTTGTTTTACATTTCCCCAAGTACAAATATCATTTTATACCCATAGATGGAAAGAACAAGCATAGTGACTTACTTTTGACTCAATAAAGACACATCATTGATTTCACTTGCGGAACAACATCCCACTGCACTGTATCCAACGAAGCTTGTGATCCCTACCCAAGTTCGACTGTCTTCAGCCTACCCAAACAGCATGACTGTGGCTTATCCCATTGGAGTTTAAATTCAGACTGATTATTTTAGCCTCTCATCCAGGGTGACCTTACTAGCATTTGCATCTCCGTTTTATTTAGCCATTGAAACTAGTCTCATATTGGGTCATAGTTAAAAGCATCATTCAAGAGGCTGGGAGGAGGGCAAGGAAATTTCAAGCCCTGCTTACAGTTCCTTAGCAAGCGACTAGCTCTGAAATACCCCGAGTGACTCCAGCTCTAGATCAGAGGACCTATCTAAAAGGAAATGGCTTGCTTTGCTGCCATGAGATGACTCTAGCTGACTTGCAACAGGTGAGCACTGCTGAGTGAGACCCTCATGACCCAGTGTGATGAAACCCCAGATCAGTGGAATTGCTTTAGGCAGAAAACCCATGGAAAGGCATTTTGTCTCAAATACAATGTGGTCTTACAATTCTTCATTTCTCCCCATGGGAAACCATATCTTCCTTTAAAAATAAAGTGATCTTCAGGGCTGGAGAGATGGCCTAGTGGTTAAGAGCGCCGACTGCTCTTGCAGAGGACCTGGGTTTGATCCCCAGCACCCACATGGCAGCTGAGAACCATCTTTGACTCCAGTTCCAGGGGAATCCAACGCCCTTTTCTGACCTCCGAGGCTGTGGTAGTTTGCATGAGTGTCCCCCATAGGCTGTAAGTATTCAGACATTTGTCTCCAGTTGGTGGTGCTATTTTTGGAGGTCTTAGAAGGTGTGGCCATGCTGGGGGAAGTGTGTCACTGGGGGCAGGCTTAGTGAGTTTTAACAAGCCTCTTGGTCTACAGTTGCCCTCTCTGTTTCCTGTGCTCTTTGCGAGATGTGACCCTCAGTTTGCTGCTCCAGATCCAGCCACCAAGCCTCCAGCCACAATGGACTCTAATTCCCTGGAACTGCCAATCGTAAGCTCAAATAAACTCTTCCTTTTATAAGTTCCTTGGTCATGGTGCTTTATCACAGCAACAGAAAAGTGACTAATTCAGAGGCATTGCACGACACGGGTGCACAAACCTACATGCAGACAGTACAATCATACACATAAAAAATGAATAAAATAAATGTTTTTTTTTTTTTAAATAAAGTGATCTTCCTGAAACTATAATCATGCTTCTCATATTAGAAGCAACCCATGTACAATCACCTAATAAAAAGAACCCACCTTCATTCATTCACTCAGGAATTAACATACCTTCACAAATCTCCTTCCTGGGGATTTAGCTGAGGGGAGAAGGTGATAACCCAAGCAGTTTTGCACTTGGCAAGCACAGTGGTCTGGCTTCCTCTTCCTGCTTTTTCTTCACCCTGACTCAATACCTAGCTGGGCTGATTACAAAACAGGCTCTTTCCTTCTTTCCCCAGGGACTGAAAAACCACCACTTCTGGGATGAGCCAAGATGCTATGCCAGTGGACTTTGTTTTTGTTTTTTCTTTTTTTTCACTTGGGAAGACAATGCCAAGTATGGCAGAGACATTATTTTTCTTTGCCAAGGGCAAAGAAACTGACAACTCGATTTGGGTGATAACACTACCATTCCTGGCACAAAGTTGGTAGGTTCAGCTTGGGACATCAGTCAAAGGGACTTAAGTGCTGTGACACACAGCTCTGCCCTGGTTCAGCTTGGGACATCAGTTGAAGGGACCTAAGTGCTGTGACACACAGCACTGCTCTGGTCATCTTGGCTCAACAGGACTCCTGGGAAATCTTTACTGTGGAAAGGTTTAAGTAAGAGGCAACAGGAGATACAGGAAAGGCAAAGAACAAGACAAAACGAAATAAGGGTGAGATGGTATATAGATAGATATAGGTGTGTGTGCGTGTGTGTGTGTGTGTGTGTGTGTGTGTGTGTGTGTGCGTGTGTAAACAGGAGGATGAAGACATTCTCTGAAGGGGAAAGAACAGGTGCATCTATCTGGCCACACTTCAGGGGGACTCCCAGCAACTGCGTTTTGTATTAGTTGATCTCCTTAGTTCTGAAAATTCATCCCTCTAGATTCTCTTTCCCAATCCCAACCCACCTACTCACTGACCCAGTGTTTCATCAAACATCAGTTCTTGGCATGTGAAGCTAAGTGAGAAAGAGGGAATGGGACTTCTGCCTACAACGTGCAAGAGGATGGAAGCTGGAGAGCCATGCAGAATGAAAAGGGCACAAATGGATGTCCAACGAGCCCTTATTTATATCCTTGGTGCAGATGGGGTATTCAGCCTTCTTAGGGCAATACTGTCCCAAGAAACTCTGTCCCCATGGGAGTAGAATCTAATGATGACACTTTTGAAAGTCACCGGGCATGTTCAGGCATGGTATGACCAGCAATGACAAGTTACTCTAGCTTAGGCCTGGTTAGCTTAGAGAAAGGCTGGGCTGCTTGTCAAAGTCCCCAGTCTCTTACTCTCATTACTTTCACAAGGCACAGTGAGGCCATGTGGTGCCATGGGCAGCACATGGGCATTAGAAGGACACAGACTGCTTTCAAGTCCCAGCCTCCAGGGCACTCCCCCTTAAACTCTTTAAGCCTCTTTGTAACGCTGTGGTAGTGACACACCTGTGGCATATATGGTTTCAATTTTAACAATGAAATAGGACCCTCACCTTGTGCTAATTCTTGATTTACTCTTCAGATTAGAGATACAGTTCTCTGAGGCAGAAGGGGCCTAACAACAAAGGCTCGGACATCTGGGAGAGCTGGTGGCTAAAGTGAATACACAGACCCCAAGGTCAGCAAGAACTGCTGCACCTAGGACCCCTCTATAGCCATCAGCCAGGTCATGAGGGCCTTGCTGGAGTTGCACATGTAAGACAAAAAGGGACTCTAGTTCCATTCTAGAGTGGAAAATCCCTGACCACAAGCCCCAGGAGATCAGGGACACAAGAAAAAAATAGGAAGGTGCTGTGCCTCAAACCACACTGTCCTTCACTGAGAAGAGACAGCATATTCCCAAACCAGCTGGAAAAGAATAACTTTTTCCATGACCCTAGAAAGGGCCAACCCTTTCCAGGACATGTATGGCAGAGTGCAGGGACTTGGGTGGGGGGCATGGAAAGAGAAGCGACTCTAGATTCAATTGAGAAATGATGTATGACTTATGGAAAAAGTTTAATAACAATAAAAAATATTTTTTAAAAAAGGCAATGAAAGGGCTGGAGGGATGGCCTAGCGGTTAAGAGCGCCGACCGCTCTTGCAGAGGACCCGGGTTCGATCCCCAGCACCCACATGGTGGCTGAGAACCGTCTGTGACTCCGGTTCCAGGAGAACTCCAGCACCAGGGGAATCCGAGACCCTCTTCTGACCTCCGCGGCATCGCACGACATGGGTACACAGACCTGCATGCAGACAATACATTCATACACATAAAAATAAATAAATAAATAAAAATTAAAAAAAAAAAAAAGGCAATGAAAGCTGGGCATAGTGGCACATGCCTGTAATCCCAGCACTCAGGAGAGTTCACTCTGTGAACTCAAGGCCAGCCTGGTCTACATAGTGACTTCCAGGACAGCTGGGGCTATAGGGAGACCCTGTCAAAAAAAAAAAAAAAAAAAAAAAAAGACAATGATGGTGTATTCCTTATGTCCTCAAACTGTACCCAGAGAACTAGTAGACAAATGGGTTAAATGATTCAAGAGGAAAGCTAGCTTTCTGTGAGGGAACAGAGACTCAGCAGGGGGCACCCCTACCTGGGAGGTGGTGGCCTGCAGCTTCTGAGTGCCATTCACCAAGTGCTCTCTCTTCTGGAGAGCTTCCGCCCGTTTCTTCTTCAGCAGGCTCTTAAACAGTGATATTTGTTCTAAGAAGCTCTTTGGGGTGGTGTAGTTGTATCTTCTCTCATTCTGGTAATACCTAGCACTTATTTCCTTTACGCTGGTGTGAACATGTGCCATGAAAAGGCTAATGGAATCTTTGTGCTGCGGCTGAAAACAGAGACATTGCGTTCTCAGGAAATCCTTTCAAGTTGAAAATACAATTTAGAAAACAGAAGAAAAACTACCAAATTAGACAGCATTTTTTCCCCAAAAGCCAGGACAAATTATAGTAGAAGCTAGGAAAATTGACTTAATCTTTACAAGCTGCCCACAGGATCAGAGAGGTTTGTGTAAAGCACTCAGCTTCCTAACGATCTTCGTGCTAGATAGGGCAAAGAATTTTTTTATGTATCCCACAACATAAAAGGCAACATAACATACAAGTACAGATCTTCACAACTTGATGTTTTAGATATCAAGCCATTGAAGGAAAAAAAAGGAAAAACTGAAACAATATTGAGGAATTTTTTTCTTTTGCTTTCAAACTAAACTTTAGACAAAGAGAATCAACTACAAAGCCATAGAATAAGCAAAAGCTCGATCAGAGAAATAAGAGTTTAATGGGAAACCATGTTAAACCAGTTAAGCTATCAAACCCACAGGTTCTGAGGGAAAAATGTCAGTCACTTCTATTCTCATTTGGAAAAATAAACAACAAAACCCCAAAGCCAAAGCGTATTGGCTGCTACAGTCTCCTACAGAGTCCTGCCATCCCTCCTGCATGTCCTCAGTGACTTCTGAAGTAGTTAACTTTTTAATTTGTAGAGCCACATCTCCCTCATTTTAATGATTATTTATTGCATTCTGTACAAGATGAACCAGGTTCAATTAATCAAGAGAAGCCTAAAAATCAATTAATATGAATTAAATGAGCTACACCAACTCTTCGGAAAGTCACACATAATTTACCAAAGCGCTGTCAATAATGCTCAGGCATCTTTGGGAAAATTGTACACAAGTGGCCAGTGATGCAGTTAAACGCTTCAAACTTGGGCCATCAATATCAGAATCAGAGGTGTGAGCAGAGAGGCCAGGTCCTGCAGGTAAACAGCCAACTGCTCCCCAGCAGCATCTTTAAACACGCAGATTCCCAACCTCATGACAAAATCCCCAAGTGCATAGAAAATCTTCACCTAGCATTGTTTGGCTGACACATCCTGAATGGTATTGGGTTTTAGGGGATCTAAGCAAATAGTACACTAATAAAAGAAAATCTAAGAGCAAACTTATGTAAATGTGCTATACATCATATTCTCTTGAAGACTACATTTTAAAAAGAGGCTTGGCTTCAATGTAAATGTGCACAGATTTGTCTCCATTCCATCTTGTTTTAACAGGAACATTCCCACATACCTTTCTACAATACAGATAAATACTTCTTCAGCCACATGTAGCCTCCTTAGAGAAAAGAAAACCTCTGGCCTCTGCCTAACCATGATCCTTATGAGGAGGCCCTGAAAGCTCCTTTTAACAACAGTTTCATTTGTAAATCTCTGATGGAAAGAGTGGTTTCCGGTAGAGTTGGAAGTGGCCCGACACAACTTGTCTCAATGGGGCAAAATAACTATTGTTATCAGGCTTAACAAAATGGCACAGCATGGAAGACTTGCAGAGCCCGGGAGCAGCTGGTTGTAATTCACACTGTTTTTCAGAACAGACCTCTTTGATGGCTGGTCTTCCCTGCATTCTCAATTTGTCACTTTCTCTTATGATAAGGTCAGTAGTGACAGCACTTCCTGACATTAACAGCTGTGGCTTTTAAAAGGGTCATTGTAGAACTACTAATTGCAGTAATTTCATTAGCATAAATTATTTATTCTGCCATTCATTTATCTCCAGTTTTCTTTTGAGGGGGGAGTGGAGAGGGGCGCTGCGGGCTGCGGCAATGCAATGCTGTAGATCACACTTCTAGAAACTCAGGGAAGATCATCCTTCCTGCTAGATTTGTTCCTTTGGGGGAAACCAGTTGGCACCACTTTGTAGTCATTTCGCAGCCAGTTGTGGTGAAGGCAAAAATAAAAATAAGCAGTGTGCCATTATGAAACGGTTCTAAGTCTGCAGGTTTCCCACTAAGATTGCTTTGGAAAACGATGCTGTCTCCATTGCAAAATTCAATGTGAAGATAAGCCGGCTTTTTCCTCACATTAAGAAAGAAATGTTTATTTTCTAGTCTCTCTGTTAGCTCACTGTAAACACAGAAACACAAACTCTATGCTGCTCGGTGGGGCGGCTCTCTGGCACTAGCTGTCGCTGCTACATGAAGTATTCAGGCAGCCTCGCTCTTCAACCAAGTGCTCAGTACGTGTCCTTGCTGCAAACGCTAGCAGAAGCTGAATGCAAAGCGATATGCACAGCCAGCACTAAATCACATATTTTGTGAATATTTTTAGGATTTTGTTTCTTTTGAGGACTAGCAAAGAAGACTGCTCCAGTCCATAAAATTAAATTTGGACTCGTTATTGTTTTTAAAAGTTAGACTCAGGATAATCTGCCACATTTGATGGCATAAACCTGCGGGAAGTCTCAAAATGTCTTCTCAGAAAGTGTGCCGCTAGGCGATAAAATTCATCATTTATATTTTACTCCTTTGGGGGCTGGTAAAAGAGAGTGTATTAGTTAAATCCTTGTGGCAAAGTGGTTTGTTAAAGACAATTGAATTCTGCATGAAGTGAGCAGCACCATATTTGAGCGCTGGACGAGCACCAGCACTGACTCCCCACAAGAGAAGACTGTGGTCTCTCCGCATGGAGGTTCCATTTCTAGTCCTCCCCACAAAATAGCTTCTTTTCTGTGTTCTTTTCTTCTTTCTGTGCTTTCAAAATAACCACACAGGAATGCAACAATGTGGCCTGGCCTGCGGGGCCCAACTGCAGGCAGGCCTCCTTCCAGCGAGCTAGCTTGAGTGTGGGCCTGGCCTCCAGCTGTCACCTGGCCATAGGTGAGGCTGGAATCAGAGGTGAGCAGTGCGAAAGCAGGCACTAGGTCTGCACAGCACCATAGCAAGTGCTGCATGCGGCATCCAAGGCCTCCTGATATATCTTTTTTCCATTTCTTACTTCGCTAATGAATGCATTTTATTAATTTGCTTGTGCTTTTTTACTTTTTGTCTTTAATTTTGGAGCTCACAGATTGGTCAAAGTCAAGATGAAGTCCAAAATAAGGTAGCAGTCATCCAGGCTCTATGATTCTCTGACACAACATGGAGACATCAAAGCTACTGAGGACCGTATCCAGAAGAAACCTGGAAAAGCCCAGCTGCCTTCCCCACTTTTGTTTGCATGGATGTGTGTATGTGTTGTATAAGTGTGCATGCATATGTGTGGGCACATGTATGTGTTCAGGAACATGTGCAAGTGTGTGCATAGGCCAGAGACTGACAGACATCAAGGGTCTTCCTTGATCAATCTCTACCTTATATTTGGAGGCAAATCCAACCCAGAGTTCACTGTACTCAGCTAGTCTAGCTATCCAGCTAGCTTTGGGGATAATCTGTCTCTGCCATGCCTGCCCGTCATTTACACAGATGCTGGGATCTGAAGTGTCGTCCCCACACTTTTGTGGCAAGCACTTGGTACGCGCTGTGTCACCTCCCCAGTCCCAGCTACCCCCTTTTTTTTTTTTTTTGAATAGGAAGAGGCCAGGGCAGGAGATGGTGTGGCTGGTGAGGCCAGCACAGCCAGAAAAACCACAGACTATGAACGTGAGAGCAGAGCAAATTTAGACTGTGTTGCACAAAGAATGCTGCTTTCCAGGGTTCGGCCTTCTGAATTTAGGGAACCCACTACCCAATAGATCAGATCTAAGTTTTAATCATAGCCCAGGCATCTAGACATGTTGCTCAGTTAGAAGGTAAAAAGGCCCAAAGGGGATATATATTATATCATATTTATATATATATAGATATATACTCATATATATATAACATATGTATTACATATATTCATGTGCATGAGTAAAGCAGAGGTCTGAAGAATGGGAGGGCGTGAACAGTGGTGTGCATCTTCCCTCAGCAATGTGAAGACGTGCCTACTTCCCTCAGCAATGTGAAGACGTGCCTAACCCACAATGTGGTTGAGGCAGATCGGAGAGAAATGCAGGTTCCTTTGGTGGTCTTGCTGTAACCACCATCAGGAGAGGAGGTATTCTAAAGGAACGCGTGTGCCCCTCTCTTCACCATCAGACTATTGAAACAATGGACCCCAAGGAATTAAAATTTCCCAGGAGTCCCGTGCTGGGGGAAGTCATGAGCTGGAGCTGTGGTGCCAGCCAGAGCAGGAAACAGCCTCCCAGGGGGAGACTAGACCACCATGGGGGCCTGAGGGGTGGGGCTACCCCTTTTCAGGGCCCTAGTTATGCATACCTCTTGCCTTCTATTTAAACCTAACTCTCATGTCAGTACCCCAAAGACAGACTTAGCAGACATCACTGGACCCCTTTATATGTTGTTCTTTCCATTATGGCTACAATTAATGAATCTCTTCTCTGCTTTTCATTTTATCTGTGTCTTTAATTGGGGTATAGAGGACGGGTGGCTGAACCTCAGTTGTTAGGGCTATCGGCACCTAGGATTTTACCTTAAAACTCTGATAAAAATCAGTTCTCTTTTGAGAGTATTTTCCCGTAATAGCATTAATTCTATGGCATGGCTAATGATGTACTTTTCAATTAGCATTTTCTAGCTGAGTGTGCTGGTGCACACCTTTAATCCCAGCACTTGGGAGGCAGAGGCAGGCAGATCTCTGTGAGTTCCAGGCCAGCTGGGACTAAAGGGAGACCCTGTCTCTAAAAGACCAAACCCCCCCAAAATTAGCATTTTCTAATTGCAACTTATATTTCAAATAAATGATTGTGCCCCCAATCATTAATATAGTGTAACTATCACTGAAAAAAATGGTAGTTCCCCTCCTGTTTGGCATAATACATGTATATATTTGTACATGTGTGGGTACAGATGTGTGAGGCACATTTAAAAAACAATCTTGTAGGCCACTGGAGAACTACAAGTCTAAATTTAGCAATAAGGTGATTTTTCTCTTTGGACAGTGCCTGTGATTTGGAGACTGGTAATAGACTCTGCTGGCTCTGGTTAAGCTCTCCACATCTAGACTGCAGAGGTGGTACACTGGTGAATAACTAATTGTATTTTATTTTGCTATAAAGGCAATACAGTTCTGAGTTGTGAGATCACACTGACATGTCACCTCATCCTGGGACAGAACTTTTCCTTGTTACTCAGCCACCATGCCAGAAACAGACAGGCTGAGTCCATCCTGCTCAGATCTTCACCCCTCCAGCACAGAGCCCACCTCAACAGTAGCTCATATTCTAAATTACACTCACTGATTTATCCTTCCTTCTGGCCCTGCTTTCAATGACATCTATGGCTCATTTTGCCTTAAAAAGCAAAATCACTTCTTTTCATCTCTTGTGTTCCCAACTGTGTACTAACCAGTAAGTATTGCATTAACCTGCATTCCCGGTGTGCTTCCCTGTACATCTCTGAGCCAGTCTTAGAAATATACAGAAGGCCCCCATCCCTCCTGCCTTATACCACCCCTCTCATCTCTGTTTCCTATTCTCCTGTGAGAGGCAGTGTATGTTGACACAGCCTCTGATGAATAACATAGTGACACTTAAGCGGCAAACTGTTTGGGTTATTTTTTAGTCAGCTGTCATTTAGTGCACTATCAGAGATCCAAAAAACAGCTACACATTTATTTAGATGCAGTCAACCCATATCCCTGGGTGCTCAGTGTGTACTTATGGGAAATTATATGTCAACATACGTAAAATGGTTTGCCGTTAATGAATCCTTTCTCTGTGGCCAAAGGGGGTCACCTTGTATAAGTACCTTCATTTACCCGATGAGGTCAATAATTAAGAAGCCTCCAAATTATGAGGATAACTTACAGTCTTAATGACAGAAATTAAAACTAAGAAAGTGAGCAAATTAGCACTCATTCAAAACATTTAAAAGCTGTTTTTTGACCTCTACAGAAAAGACACACATGTTTTTAGGAGAATGTGGACACACTGCACTCTGAATTATAATTACGGCTCCTGTGCAACAAATTAGGAAGGTGGGAAAGTTAAATAAGCACCTTACACTGAAATGAAATCATCTGGCTAATTTGTTTCCAGGCGTAATTCAGCTTGATAGAAAGGCTAACGTGCTTAAAAAAAAAATTTTCCTATTTGGCATCTAGTATCCCATAGGAGGCAGCACGACACCATCAGATAGAGCTTAGCACCTGCGTTGTCACAGGACTGACTGTGAACTGTGCAAAGCCTGCCTCAGCCAGCAGGTGTCAACGGTCCCTGGTTGAGCAGAGCTGGGCAGCACCTAGCTCCATAGGAGAAAGTGGACTTAGAGCAGCAAAAATAGAGAGCCCGCAAAGCACTAGGCTGAGCACGACCTTAAAGCATGCTAGCTCTGACTTCCTGCCAATGGAAGAAAAAAAACAAAACAAAACAAAAAAAAAACAACAACATTCAGTAACAAGTGCACTGCTTCCCTTCCTTTCCTTCTTAAACCAGACTGATAAGATAAACCAGCTAGAACAGAATCTGCTATTAAAGGATGATACATGTGGACTCCCTCTGACACAGCAAAGTTCTGAACCCCCTTTCCACTAGTAGAAGACAACATCATGGCCCTCTTCATTCCAGTAATGCAGAGGAACTTCAGAATTGCTTAAGAAATCAGTTTTGGTCAGGTGTGGTGGCACACGCCTTTAATCCTAGCACTTGGGAGGCAAAGGCAGGCAGATCTCTGTGAGTTCAAGGCCAGCCAGGTCTACAGAGTGAGTTCCAGGACAGCTGGGGCTACAGGGAGACCCTGTCTCAAAAAGACAAAAAAAAAAAAAAAAAAGAAATCAGTCTTGATTACTGCTGGCTGAGGAAGAGTATGCCACACTTAAGATTTCTAGGTGTGCTGACTAGACTCCAGTGGATGAGTTTGCATGGAAGGTCATCTGGGTTCAAAAGCTTGACTGGATAGGGTTTAACTTGGATGATGTAATATACTAGTTCTAATGGGGGTTGGGGCATGGGGGGTGCATTTGATTAGGAATCATTGGATGAAATGTACAAATACTCAATAAAAAAATAGAAAGCAGTCTTAATACTTAATGACTACTTTTTATCCCATTTAATGGCTCTGTAGACTCAAAGTTCTCATTTTTTTCTCGAAAACATTAGAAGATATAATTTTCCCCCTTGTGCACATGCTTTCAGTGTGACTGTAGAAAAGACAGGAAAAAGGGAGGCGGTGAGCATCCCATCATGCATGTGTATTCTGTGTTGTGAGCACTCCATCATGCATGTGTATTCTGTGTTGTGAGCACTCCATCATGCATATGTATTCTGTGTTGTGAGAACTCCATCATGCATGTGTATTCTGTGTTGTGAGAACTCCATCATGCATGTGTATTCTGTGTTGTGAGCACTCCATCATGCATATGTATTCTGTGTTGTGAACACTCCATCATACATGTGTATTCTGTGTTGTGAGTATTCCATCATGCATGTGTATTCTGTGTTGCATGGTGCTGGCTAGAGCTTCTCCTGAAATCTAGACTCATAGACATTTCTAGGGAAAAAAATGGAAGAAGTGGATTTCCCTCTATAAAATTGTGTGGGTAGAAGTGAATTCTTGCTACCTTTCCCCATGTATTTTCTTTTAGTTGGGGCAAAAGATAAAATGATGTAACAACCAATAAAGCTGGCTGTGTACAAACTAGTCAACTTTTAAAATATTTTATTTATTATACTTTGTTTTATGTTTATGAGTGTATTCCCTACATGTATGTAAATGTACCCATGTCATGCAATGACCATGGAGGTCAGAAGAAGGCATCAGATCCCCTGGAACTGGAGTTATCGACGGTTGTTAACTGCCATGTGGGTGCTGGGAATCGAACCTGTATCTTCTGCAGGAGCAGTCAATGCTCTTAACCACTGAGCCATCTCTCCAGCCCCTTGTTTGGGTAGCAAGTCTCACAGTGATTCAAGAACTGAGTTGAGCCCTCTAGCAAGTCTCTGCATTACTGAGAACATGTTCATGGGTGCTGTGGGTGCACATGGGGCACACATCCACTTCCACACGGTGGAAAGAAGTCAACCATTCTCCACAGAATGTAGTAAACAGTGGCGATTTTTATCATATTACACAAGGAGAGCTTTCTGATTCGAGGTGTAGTTTGGATAGAAGTATCTATTGGGGACGTTTTCGGGGGGTCGCCCCTCAGGTTACACAGCATACCTCAATTCCCTGGATTTCGTCAATGAACTGCCTGCTGACTGAGACCAGAGCCTCCTGTGGCCATGCATGAAACCAGTCAATAGCCGTGCAGTTAACTATGGCTGGGAACTTCCGGGCTCTAACTCGCAGCGTGTGACCAACCGGAGAGAAACAGAAAACAATCTGTGGAGAAAGGGCAGCAGGGCAGAAACAAAAGGATGATAAGTGCACAAGAAAGACTCTGCCTTCTCAGACACTGAGAGAAGGGCATGCAGCCAGCCACCAATTACCCCAAAGCAGGACGTGCTGGAAGGCAGCTTTAACCTCCCGTGCTGCTCCTGAGCCAGACAGACGGAAGCACTGCTGTGTCCTCAAGAGCTGTCCCTCTTCTTTTAAGCATGGCTGAGGCTTATCGTCAACAGTGGGGCATGCCACTTGTTTCCATATCACACGTATGTAACATAATGATAAAAAGTGAAAGTAAGTCGCCATGGTGTGGTGGTAACAAGACCTTCATCTTCTGTAATTCATTAGGTTTGGAAAGCTGAACTGTCTTTTTAAACAAAGCCAGTGTTTTATCATATTGCATAATCCTTATTTCTGTTTCCATGTAAAATAAAATATGCCTGCTTTTATTCTCATTTCAGATTTTCAGAGGAATCTTTAAAATTTGGGTTTAAATATCCTGTAGAGAAAAGTTTCTGCTTTAAATCTGAAAACTTTGGGGAGCTACTTAATGATTTAAAAGTTAATTTAGGGGCTGGAGAGATGGCCTAGTGGTTAAGAGCGCCGACTGCTCTTGCAGAAGACCTGGGTTTGATCCCCAGAACCCACATGGAGGCTGAGATCCATCTTTAACTCCAGTTCCAGGGGAATCCGACGCCCTCTTCTGACCTCCACAGCATTGCACAACACGGGTGCACAAACCTGCATGCAGACAGTACACTCATACACATAAAAAAATAAATAAATAAAATTTTTAAAAAGTTAATTTAGCGTGCAGGGTGTGGTGGTGCATGCCTTTGATCCCAACACTCAGGAAGCAGAGGCAGAGGCAGGCAGATCTCTGTGAGTTCAAGGCCAGCCTGGTCTACAGAGTGAGCTCCAGGCCAGCTGGAACTAAAAGGAGACTCTGTCTCAAAAAACACCAAAAAAAAAAAAAAAGGGACTGGAGAGATAGCTCATTGGTTAAGAGCACCAACTGCTCTTACAAAGGACCATGGTTTGATTCCCAGCATCCACATGGTGGCTAAGAACCATCTTTAACTCCAGTTCCAGGGGAATCCGACACCCTCTTCTAACCTCCACGGCATTGCACAACACTTGTGTGTACACAACAAATTGTAGGGTGCACCAACCTACATGCAGACAGTACATTCATACACATAAAAATAATTTTAAAAATTAGAAAAAAAAAACAGAAAAAAGTTAAGTTAGACACGATTAAGTCAACATTCTGTGTTTGTTATTATTCCCTAATCTGTGAGGGATCAGTTCTAGGACCCTGGAGATAACTCCAACGATGTTCAAGATATTTACATAAAAGGGTACTGTATTTGCATAGATCAGACCTTCAATCACCAATAGATTGCTTACTGTCCCTGATGTAAATGCCATGCAAATACTGTGCTGTTTAGGGAATCAAGACAAAAAAAAAAAAAAAGCCTGCACACATTCAGTACAATTGCATTTTTCTTCACATATTTTCAGTCCATAATGGGCCAAATCCAGGGATGAAGAAGCCAGTCACTGAAGGCAGAGCTGTCGTCTACTGTCTCTAGACACAGAGATTCTGCCAGTAGAGACTGGGTATATGGCCGCGACCGTGTGTCACAGAAAGTGGATTGGAGGAGCACTCCAGTTAGCAGGGTAGATGTGACCCTAGGGCTGTCGGAGGGAAGCCTGACAGAGCCTCCTTTCCCTGCCTCTGTAGACCTGAAGACCTAGGGGAGGTTTGTTAGCTGGAAAATTCTACAGGAAGTGTCACTTTGCTCTTTTCTGGACATAGCAGTGGAGAATGAAACTCCTCTATTTCTAAGTGCGTGGTCAGGGAATGGAGGATATCATTTTCTCAGAGGAAAAGGCAAAGCCATGTGGAAAAACCTTTAGCATACACTAAACCTCATTTAACAGGTTTGACAGGCCACTTATATGTCAAACTAGATAAATCCTAATACCTAATTTTTTTCTGTTGTGATAAAAAGCACAACATGATCACATTCTAAAATTGTTTTAGTGTGCAGTGTGTTGCTGTAAACTACGGGCACACTGTACAACAGATCTCTAGAACTTTTTCTTCCTTCATGAGTGAAACTCTATATCTATCAAACAGAACTTTTCCAGTTCCTCAACTCCCTAGTCTCTAGACAATATCATATCAGCTTCTGTTTCTGTGAGTTTAGCATGATGGATACCTCATAAGAAGACTGTGCAATATTGGCCTGCGACAGGTGTTTTCACTTATAATGCCATCAAAGATTATCTCTGTTGTGGCAAATGACCAGATTTCCTCTTTATAGATTTCCTATTCCATTGTGTATGCTTACAGCAATCTTTAATCTGAGCATCTGTCCATAGACCTTAGGGTGTTTCTATATCTTGGCTCTTGTAAACAATGCTACAGTGAACAGAGGAATGCAGCCATTTCTTTCAAAGCCTGACTTCACTTCCTTTGGATATATCCTCAAACTGCTTTATCACATTGAGGATTATCATATTTTCCAGAGTTGCATCAACTATATATTCTTACCCATTGTGTACAAGGGTTGGTCTGATTTCTTCATGTGTGTGGCAATACTATTCTCCTTTTAAAAACATTTTGTAGTATTTCCCCATTATTGTAGCACATCCTAACAGATGTGTTATAATACCGCATTGCGACACCCATCCCTGACAGTTAGTGATGCTGAGTCTCTTTTCACAGACTTCTTCACCATTCATGTCTTGAGAGAAATGGCTATCCAAATCATTTGATGATAATAAAGATATGATCAACTTACAAAAGATGTGACCACATGTGAGGAAGAGGACGAACACCTGGAAGAGGAGAGGTGGGAAGAGGAGACAGAGGAAGCAGAGGTGGGGAGTGCTTTTTCCCATTGCAGTATAGTTTAAATATCGTAGCTATTAACTCCTTCTTAAACACATAATTTGCAAATATTTTCTCCCATTTCTGTTTGATGGTTTACTATGTTGTCTCTTTTGTTGTGCATAAGCCTCTTACCTACTTTCATACTTTTTGCTTTTGTTTCTTGTGTTTAATGAACTAAGACAAATGTCAAATCATTGTCAAGACCAATGTTAGGAAGATTTCCTTCTATGAGTTTTTGAGTTTTAGGTCTTCTGCTTAATGCATTTTGAACTGATTATTGCAAAGTGTAAAGTAAAATCCAATTTTGTCTTCCTCTCCCTATTCCTTTCCCTTCTTCCTCTTCTTCCTCCTTCCTTTTCCTCTCTCCTCTTCTTCCTTCACTATTTCCTCCTCCTTTCCATCTTCCTCCTTTTCCTTTTCCTCATGCAGTCACATTTCGTCACGATATGTAAATAGTCATATATTTATTATTGTCAAGATGCTAGTTATAAATTGATGATGCTCTCTAATGTGTGCTAAGCACCTTTGACCACAATGCCTGGCTTTTGTCCACAGCTCAGGCCTTAGGCTTCTCTTTCCAGACTCTCCTCCCTCATTTGAGTATTTCTCATTTCTTCCTAGGAAGTGAGTTTTCTGCACCTGATTCATCTCTCACTGGCATGATTTCACAGACTTCATTTGCACATGATTAAAGCCAAGGCAGAGAAGAAAAAATCTTGTATCTGAGGTCTCAAGTACTTCCACGATGCCTGCATCCCATGTACTTCTACAATCATTGGCTTACTGTTGGTAAGACAGCATCATGTCCCAATTGTGTTCATTCAACCTCAGCAAAAAGTGCTTTTCCTGCATTATCTTACTGTATGCCCACATGATCTACTGAAAGAGAGTATTATATGGGCATTCAAAGATCTGCTTTTCTTTTCCATGTCTGAAGATATTTTCTTCTGTGCTGTTATTTATGACTACTTAAACAAGGATCCTCTTCACATAGTAATAGTTTCACACTGGGATCAGTTGTCCCAAAGGACAGTCTGGGGGCTGATTAGGGATTTCTATAAAGTCTTGGAATCAGAAACTCTGGGGTGATGCCTCAGCAAGCCATGCTTTGTCAACAAGTCCTTCTTCAGGTGGATCTGATGCATGCAAGGACAGCACCATGGTTGATTTTTTCCCAGGAACACTTAAGTAAAACTCTTTCTCCATTGCCCTCACTTTTTTTTGAGACAAGGTCTTCTATGTAGCTTTGGTTGGCTGGTGGTCTTTGTGTAGCCTATGCTGGACTCAGACTCATGGCAATTCCCCTGTCTAAGTTTCTCAGGGATCGTAGGTGTAGGCCACTCCAGCTAGCTTTTTCTATGGCTTTGCAGTTGATGAAGTACGCAGAGATACCATGTCTTATGTATGGACTGAAATGGAAATTTGATAATTTTAGGAATGATAAATCATCTGAATTTTACATCATAACTAAGTTGTAGAAATACAGTCGTTTGTGCCTAGTTCCGAGAAGGGACGGGTAGTGTGACAGGAGTGGCAAGTGAGTAATAGCCTAGTCCGCTGCTCAGCAGAGCCCAGTTATACTTAGAATACAGTCTCTCCTGCCATTCAGCTCTCCTTGGCAATAGTAGTCTATGAGATTTTGCAGAAGGCCCTGCTAATGTTCACAACTATCGACTACTCTGTTTTGATTTGTTTTGTTTTGTTCCTTAAAAAAAAATAGTCAAAATAAAAAAAAAATAGTCTGTTGTAGAGATCTTTGTTGTCTTTGGTTAGGTTTGTTCCTAGGTATTTTATTGTTTTTGAGGTTATCGTGGGCTCCAGAGGTTGAATTCAGGTTGTTAAGCTTATACTATATGGCAAACACTTTATCTTATGTGCTAAGCCATCTCTCAAGCCTGATGATGATTTTTTTTAATTGACTAAAGTAGTATTCAAGTTACTGGAGGCAAAACACTGTATGTCCACTAATGTATGAACACAACCAGAAAATCTAAATACTGAAGTGCTCTAATAACTGCACCCTGGTATGGTACTGGCGACTTCCAGTTTTGGCTAGTCTATGATGAACAGGATCCGAGGGAGAAAGTCTGCAGCAGCCTTCTACAGGAGCTCCGCCACCATGGCTCAAAGCAACCTGCTACATAAGCGCTGGCTGGGTCCCCAAAGACAGGACAAGACTGCAGAGAGCTTAGACGGCAGGTCGTAAACTAGTTACTAAGTGTATTAGTCACTTTTCTGTTGCTGTGATAAAGCACCATGAACAAGGAACTTATAAAAGGAAGAGTTTATTTGAGCTTACAATTGACAGTTCCAGGGAGTTAGAGCCCATTGTGGCGGGAGGCATGGTGGCTGGATCTGGAGCAGGAAGCCGAGGGTCACATCTCGCAAAAAGCACAGGAAGCAGAGAGAGAGACTGGAGACCACGAGTCTTGTTAAACTCACTAAGCCTGCCCCCAGTGACACACTTCCTCCAGCATGGCCACACACCCCAAAACCTCCAAAAACAGCGCCACCAACTGGAGACAAACATCTGAATACCTAGAGCCTATGGGGGACACTCATTCAAACCACCACACTAAGTAAACTCTGGGTACCAGGATTCAATATAATGTTTCATTTCCTTGAAGCAAAGTTCAGGTTGGAAGGCTTGAAGAATCCCATTGCTCTCCTGCACTGGTCACCCACCTTTAAAGTACTAAATTCGCTGAAGTAATCATTTCCGCCCACCCTCCAGAAAGTGCCTGCAATTGCAAAATAAATTCCAACAGTAGGGACAGGAAGAAAGTTAGCTTTAGAAAAAGTTAAAAATGCCGCAGGCAGCTGTGCTAGTTTCTAAAAGCAAATTCTCACCAACGAAAAGAAACCCTGAATCACCATCCATGTGTCTCCTGCAGCTCTAACATTTGTGTGTCAAGAACTTGCTTTTGGAATCCATACCATAGAATTTTCTATTCTCCCCCCCCCTTTCCCCCACACAGGTGTTATGACTCATTTGCAATAACCCCCATTTCCAACTGCTTTGTAACGTGTTTCAATTTCCTGTAGATACAATCCCTTCCCTAAGTACATATTTATTTGTCTCAGGCCATTTCATCTCCTAATGGAAATTTGAATTGCTGCCGTCACTGTATTTTTTCCAGCTGATATGGTTTATTCTCAGATAGAAGGAATCCTCCCACGTATTTACTCCAGAAGCTTCTATCTGTAACTTAGGTTTGCATTATCCCCCAAGACCCCAGTATATCTCAAGAATAAGTAGTTCTGAGTCTTATCAAAGCATCCCCTAGGGAACAGAGATTAGTACAGAGCATACCCCCCAGTGGGAAACTCTCACCTATCTTCCTCCTCATGCCTTCCTGTATTATCCCCCATCTAGTCAGCTTTTAATTTCAATTCTTTTTATAAGAACCAACAGCATTTTCTTTTTTTTCTTTATTTTTATTTTTATTTATTTTTTATATGTATGAATGTACTGTCTGCATGTAGGTTGGTGCACCCGTGTTGTGCAATGCCGCGGAAGTCAGAAGAGGGCGTCGGATTCCCCTGGAACTGGAGTTAAAGATGGTTCTCAACTGCCATGTGGGTGCTGGGGATCGAACCCGGGTCCTCTGCAAGAGCAGTCGGCGCTCTTAACCGCTAGGCCATCTCTCCAGCCCCTAGAACCAACAGCATTTTCAACCTGCGTAAATGCAACATATTTTAAAATATTTATTTTTAATTATTTTTATTTCTATATGTATGTTTTTGCCTGCATCTATCTATCTATCTATCATCTATCTATCTATCTATCTATCTATCTATCTATCTATCAATCATCTATCTATATTTGCATCAGCGATCTTGGTGGTTTGAGTATCATCACCACCAGGTATTTAAATGCATGTATGTATGTTATGCCTATAGAGGCCAGAAGAGGGTGTTGGATGGCCCAGAGGTAGAATTAAGGATAATTGTTAGCTACCACGTGGGTGCTGGGAATCTAGCCTGGTCCTCTACAAGAGCAGCCAGAGCTCTTAGTCACTGAGACATTTCTCCAGACTCTTAGTTTTCTATTTATTTATTTATTTATTTATTTATTTATTTATTTATTTATTTATTTTTGTTTGCTTGTTTTTTTTGAGACAAGGTCTCCCTGTAGCCCCAGCTGTCCTGGAACTCACTCTCCCCCCCACCCCGGCATGCATGTGCCACAGGTGAGAGGATAACTTCAGGGGTATTTGTCTTTTCTTCTACCTTATTTGTGACAAGGTCTCTGTGTTTGTGGCTGGTGTGTACCTCAGCTACCAGGCTAGCTGGTTCAAGACCTCCTGGGGACCTCTGCTGTCTCTGCCTCTCACTTCACTATCAGAGCACTGGGATTGCAGGCATGTGCTACTGCACTTCATGTGTGTCATGAGGATTTGAACTCAGATCCTCATATATGTGTGAAAAGCACTTTATCCGGGGCTGGAGAGATAGCCTAGCGGTTAAGAGCACCGACGCTCTTACAGAGGACCCGGGTTCGATCCCCAGCGCCCACATGGCGGCTAAGAACCGTCTGTAACTCCAATTCCAGGAGAACTCCAGTTCCAGGGGAATCCGAGACCCTCTTCTGACCTCCGCGGCATTGCACGACACGGGTGCACAGACCTGCATGCAGACAATACATTCATACAAAATAAATAATAAAAAAAAAAAAAAAAAAAAAAAGAAAAGCACTTTATCCACTAAGCCATTTCCCGGGTCCTGTGTTTACATTTTTTTTTTTTTTTTTTTTTAAAAGCAAGGAAACTTGTATTATGCAAAAAGTGCCGAGTTCTGAGTAGAGATGGTAAGAAAGGCTCATGCCACGGCTCTTGTTGCTAGGGCTTACAGTAGTCACTTATTGCTCTGCAGGCCAACCTGTGGCCCTGTAAGTATGTGTCATGTGTTCTTTTTTTTTTTTTTTTTTTAATTGGAGCCTAATTTTTCATTCACAACTAGGTTGTTATTTGAACTTCCTTGTGGAGTTTCTGGCTTTAACCCACAGAGCTCTGCTGGTAGAGCCTCTGGCATTACTGTGCTGCCTCGCTCCATGTGTACCATTTCAAACAGGCCTCAAATTCTGCTGACAAACCCCACATCTGAATACTAGCAAAACAGCATAAGCACAGAATGCTTTGCAAAATGCAAAGTACATTTCTCTATGAAGTGTCATCCTTTTTTTTTTTTTTTTTTTTTTTGGCATTTTCAAGACAGGGTTTCCCTGTAGCCCCAGCTGTCCTGGAACTCACTCTGTAGACCAGGCCGGCCTTGAACTCACAAAGATCCACCTGTCTCTGGCTCCTGAGTGCTAGGATTAAAGGTGTGTGTGCCTGGCCAAAGTGTAATCCTTTATTCTGAGATGGGGCCTTTCATTTCTGGCATTAAATTTTTCTTTTAGGGTGTTGGAGGGATAGCTTGGTCATTAAATGGTAGGCTTACATGCAGGAGAACTTGATTTCATCCCTAGAACCTGACTACATAAAAAAAATTCAGGTGTGGTAATGCAGCCTTGTAATCTCAGTGCTGGGGGAGTAGAGACATGTGGATTCCTAGGGCACTCCAGTTGTTCATTCTAGCCTATGTGCAGAGCTCCAGACCAGCAGAGATCCTGCCTCGAGAAAACAAAAAATAGATGGCCTACTAGGAATGATACTTATGCTCACAGTATGGCCAGCGACATTAGCTAGTGCTTGCTCAACTCTCTCTAACAGGAAAGCAGAGGACTATAAGAGACTGAACTGTATCTGCCTCTATTTCCAACAGACTCATGTCAACTTCCACTCACAAAAATAGCCTGGAAAATTTTATTAATCCTTTTTTAAAAAAAAGTTAATACAAAATTGTAGCAAAAAAAAGGAACCCGAACTTTAATAACACAGCTGGAACAATCCACAGCGGCAGTGGGAGCGGCAGGAGAAGAGATTGAATTTAGGTGATTTTCTGTGGTTGATGGTTGTTCGCTAGTCTCACGGTGATGGAAGCTGCACATTTTTTCGAAGGGACCGAGAAGCTCCTGGAGATTTGGTTCTCCAGACAGCAGTCCGCGACGCCAACCAGGAATCTGGGGATCTTCGCACTATCCCAAGATCTAAGTGGGACGTACTTTTGAAGGATGTGCAATGTTCAATCATAAGTGTGATAAAAACTGACAAGCAGGAAGCGTATGCACTCAGTGAGAGCAGCATGTTTGTCTCCAAGAGACGTTTCATTTTGAAGACATGTGGTACCACCCTCTTACTGAAAGCACTGGTTTCCCTGTTGAAGCTTGCTAGGGATTACAGTGGGCTTGACTCAATTCAAAGCTTCTTTTATTCTCGTAAGAAGTTCATGAAGCCTTCTCACCAAGAGTACCCATACCAGAATTTCCAGGAAGAAATAGAGTTTCTTAATGCAATTTTCCCAAATGGAGCAGCATATGTATGGGACATATGAATTCTGACTGTTGGTACTTGTATACTTTGGATTTCCCAGAGAGCCGAGTAATCAATCAGCCAGATCGAACCCTGGAAATTCTGATGAGTGAACTTGACCCAGCAGTTATGGATCAGTTCTACATGAAAGATGGTGTTGCTGCAAAGGATGTCACTCGTGAGAGTTGAATTTGTGACCTGATACCAGGTTCTGTCATTGATGCCACATTGTTCAATCCCTGTGGCTATTCGATGAATGGAATGAAATCGGATGGAACTTACTGGACTATTCACATCACTCCAGAACCAGAATTTTCTTATGTTAGCTGTGAAACAAACCTAAGTCAGACCTCCTATGATGACCTGATCAGGAGTTGTGGAAGTCTTCAAGGAAGGAAAATGTGTGACCACCTTGTTTGTTAATCAGAGTTCTCAGTGTCACACAGTGCTTTCTTCACCCCAGAGGATTGAAGGTCTTAAACGTCTTGATTGCCAGAGTGCTATGTTCAATGATTACAGTTTTGTTTTTACCAGTTTTGCTAAGAAGCAGCAACAACAGCAGAGTTGATTAAGAAAAATGAAGAAGAAAAAACACAAAAAGAGAAGACACATAGAAGGTGGTGGCTGCTTTCTAGATGTTGGTACTGGGGGCCATGCTGTCAAAAAAAATGATACCTAATGTTTTCCTCTGACCTCCAAACCACACACACATTCATGTTGCTGCACACACAGGTACACACACATAGGTACACACACACAGAGGAATATGTACATACATACACACAACACACAACACACAAAAATGTGTTCTGACTATAAAATAACAGAGGAGTCCTCTATGCAGTCTTTAGGACACTTCTGTCCTAGTTAGCTTTCTTTCTTTCTTTCTTTTTTTTTTTTTGTCTTTTTGAGACAGGGTCTCCCTGTAGCTCCAGCTGTCCTGGAACTCGCTCTGTCAACCAGGCCGGCCTTGAACTCACAGAGATCTGCCTGCCTCTGCCTCCCAAATGCTAGGATTAAATAAAGGTGTGCACCACCACACCCAGCCTAGTTAGCTTTATATCATTGAGATAAAACACCGACCAAAAACAATTTGGGGAGGTTGTGGAGGAAAGGGGTTATTTGGCCTACACCTCATGGTCTATTATCCAGGGAAGCTAAGGCAAGTACTCAGGGCAGGAACCTGGAGTTAGGAGCTAAAGCAGAGACTATGGAGGAATGCCGTTTGCTGGCTTGCTCCTCTGTCATGTGCTCATCCAGATTTCTTATATGACTGAGGACTACCTGCTCAGGGGTGGCACTTCCCACAGTGGGCTGGACACTCCCATATCACTCAACAAACAAGAAAATGCTTCACAGATATGACCATAGGTCGTTCTGATAGAGGAAATTCTCCAACTCAGGTTCCTTCTTCCCAGGTATGGCAAGTTGACAAGGAAAGCACTCTAGTACAAGTTCCTAATCATTTCCTTGGTGAAACTTTGATTGCTGGGCTTCTGTAATCACCTGTAACCCCCTCTCCTGTTATCATCTGTAACCCCCTCTCCTGTTATCATCTGTAACCCCCTCCTCCTGTTATCATCTGTAACCCCCTCTCTTGTTATCATCTGTAACCCCCTCCTCCTGTTATCATCTGTAACCCCCTCCTCTTGTTATCATCTGTAACCCCCTCCTCCTGTTATCATCTGTAACCCCCCTCTCCTGTTATCATCTGTAACCCCCTCCTCCTGTTATCATCTGTAACCCCTCCTCCTGTTATCATCTGTAACCCCCTCTCCTGTTATCATCTGTAACCCCCTCTCCTGTTATCATCTGTAACCCCCTCTAAAGAAGATACAGAAAAAGGGAAACTGGTTGGTATATAAAAATAGTCAAAACTGTAGGGCTGCTGTGTGTCAGCTCTGAACTCTCTGAATATTAATAAGCCACAGGAGACAATGATAGGGGGGGAAGTTTTAGTTCCCAGGAGCAGGAAACCCCAGATCCATTTCTTTTTCCTTCTTTGCTCTTAGAATATAAAGTGCCTGGACACTTCTGTGATGATGAAGAGGAGGGATCTAGATGAAGTTGGCAAAGCAAAGACCCACAAGACGGTCCGTACGTACTACTGAGCTAGGCTGGGCTCACGGACACGAGAGGTGTTAAGGAGCTCCTGCTTGGGGTTTCTCATTGTAGGTACAGTCAGCTCAACTGCTTTTAACTAGGACAGTCCAGGAAGATAGAATGGTGACACATGCCTGCAATCCTAGCACTAGGGAACAGAGGTAGGAGGTTTGCTGGGTTCAAGATTAGTCCAGGCTCTACAGTTCCATCTCAGATATAAAAAGGACAAAAAACCATCATCTGGAAGAATAAATGACCTTTATAAGTTCCCAGGAAATTCCAAAGACCAGGTCACTAGTCTACATTTCCACTGGGAAGAGGAAGGACTTTTAGGAAGAGGGGCTGCGCATATGTTATGAAGGAGATATTAGGGCTCTGGTCCCTTCAAGTCTCTCTCTTTGCCTATCGGCTGCCATGAGACAATCAGCCTCCATTGCCATTATTGCCTTGAAAGTACAGCTTGTGCCGGGCGTGGTGGCGCACGCCTTTAATCCTAGCACTTGCGGAGGCAGAGGCAGGCGGATTCTTTGTGAGTTCAAGGCCAGCCTGGTCTACAATGTTGGAGTTCCAGGACAGCTGGGTACAGGGGAGACCCTGCTCGAAAAAGACCAAAAAATCAATAATTTAAAATAAAATAAAAAATAAAATATTTAAAAAAAAGTGTTCATTCATTTAATTATTAAGGAAATGCAAATTAAAACGCACCCACTAAGGTATCATCTCACTCCCAATAAGACTAGCTAAAGATCAAGAAAACAAGACATCAAATGGTGGAAAGGTTTGTAGGAAAGGGGAACACTCATTCCACTGCTGGTGGAATTTGATAAACTGGTACAACTACTGTGGAAAGCAGCGTGGAGAACCCTTAAACTCCAAAATGAGCCTACCACCTGACCAAGTCATACCATTCTGAGGTATATACCACAAGACACATCCTACACCAAAGATACATTGCACAGCTATGTTTACTGCAGCTCTCATTCACAATAGCAAAGGCTGGAACCAACCCCCAAATGCCCCTCACTGATGACTGGATAACCAAAATTCGTAAACATCTAACACAATGGAGTTCTATGCAGTGGTAAAGATGAAATCATGAGCTTGCTTTGGTAAATGGATTGAACTTGAAGCAATTATGCTGATTTGAAGTAACACAGTCCCAGGGGAAAAAAAAAGGTGTTTCCCTTCATTTGTGGATGCTAACACCAAATCCCCAGTTGGCCAGAGGATACACAAGCATGCGCTAACTTTATTGAAGTTAATTGGAATTATGAAGGCAAATCTGTGGCACTCTCATATCCCACTGAAACTCTTCGTGAATCGGGCTCTAGAAGTATGGTCGGACCTACGCTTTGATAATTCAACAAACATTGTGGCGGATAATTTGGACCTCTCCACTCTCAGAAAATCTGGGGTGGTAAAAACATATTCAGTATTATATCTCTCAAAAAGAAAAAAAGTGTGCATTATAATAAGGATTAGTGCATCAAATTCCACGTCTCTTGTATTGTTGCTCACTTTTATGGTTACGTGAATTTAATGCATTTAGCAATACTTGTTCAGACCTGTATGGGTGTATCTTCGATAATAGTCACATGTGTGGCGAGTGAAGTGGGTGAGTGTGTACGTCCAGGCCGTATAGAACATATATAGTGTCTAACGTAATGCAATTCATTGCATGCACAAGAGTTAGCCCCGCACAGGCCCGTGTCTTTGATACCGGTCTAGAAGCCCCCTATCACCCAAGGCAACCTAAATGCTGCGCTATGTCTCCGCGTAGTGAGGTCTAGAATGGAGTTTTTTCTTCTGTGGTGATTTCCCTGTGCTCTAGAGTTCTCCCCTGTTGGTGTATGGAGGACAGAGTTTCAGGGTCAACAGCTCGTTTTTCTACTCACCCGCCAGATCGTGTAGGATGTCTGGGTGAGATCCCAGGAACGCCCTCAGCGTGGCTCTGTTAAACTGACACAGGGAGTTTGTGCTGCGATGTCGTGACCTATCACTCTGCTAGGCCAATCTCTCCAGCCTGAGTTCCACCATGCCACTCTATTGTGCTATTTAACCTAGTCATGTGGAGTCAGACATGTTTACTGTTAAAATAGTGAGGACTTGGAGGCACGATAAGTGCTTCGGCTAAGCGATGGATTTTTATACGCTTGTGTTTATTTTTTCTTACCGTGTGATACTGCTCTTGCAGAGGAGCGCCGGGTTTGCATCCTTCCCTCATCCCTATTTCATCATATTTCTTATGTGCTCTTGAGAACTCTCGTCTTGTAAAACTTTCACTCTATAGTTCTCACTGGATGTGTAATCTTCCATGTTCCAGGGGGGAATCGACACCTTCTTTCTGACCCTACCGCGGATGCACGACTAGCAGGCAGCACTGTCACACCCGACCATGGCAGACCAGTGAGTACATTCATCACAGTAGAAGAGTATCTAGAAGTATACATGATCAAAATATGATAAGAAAAATTAGAAGAGGTAGTTAAGTGTTGTACCAGATATTGGAGCTAAAAGTAGTTCCTTAAAAGCAATGCTAATTTTTGGTTTACCAATCCTCATTAAAAACGAGAAATGATCGTGTAATCTACTCTTACGCTTAAGAAATAATGCTATAGGTTACGTTTCTCAAGACTGAGTTCAGAAAATGTAGAAAGTTGGTTAGATTTATTTGAGTTTCCCGCCCTTGAAGAAACTATCGAGTTAGATTAAAAAAAGATGGATTATCACTCACTCATTATATGGAGACCAATAACATATTAACAATGTTAGAAGGGGGAAAAAGAGATAGCTAAAACCTATGCCGGAAGATCACTGGACACACAACCCAGACAGTAAACTTGATGCATCAAAAGGATTGTCCTCTCTATGACCAAAAAGACGTCGAGAGGGGAAATATAGGAATGCGCAAAGACGTTCCTTAACCACTGAGCCATCTCTCCTCTAACACAGTACTACAGACTTCGCATTAAGGCTCTAGTGGTGTATAGGGTTCTTAATTGATGACTCTTTGACTTTAGGGGACAGATGTGGGGAGAGACATGATTAAGGTAGTCCGGCATGGGCCAGGATTGGGGGAATGAGCCTAAAATTTGATTAAAAAATGTAACTATGATCTCCATAAAGCCTGATATGGACATCACTTGCATGAAATGCCTACCACTCCTCAAGATCCTCTTTATTTTGATTTTCTTTTTTTTCCTTTGCTCAGTGCTAAAGATGAGCCATGGGTCCTATGCGGCTTTATAAGGAGCGCTGGACCCTCTTACAGGACCCGGGTTCGTATTCCCAGCACCCACACATTGATTGCTACACAAGGAGAGCCAGAGAGAACTCGTCTGGAAACTCCTAAATCTCACAGTAAGAGATGGAATCCGGACACATCAACTCCAGCTTCCTAGACGCGCTCTACTCTTGGCATTGAGTGTGCTACGACATGGGTGCCACACATCATAACAGCTATTGCAGACAGTACATTCCCGTACAGCGACTACAGAAAATTTTAAAAAAAAAATTGTTGTAATTGAAAAACAATCAAAAAAATTAAAAAAAAAAAGGGGGGCTGGAGAGATGTGGGGAAAATGCTTAGGACGTTTACACGTGAGTGATATCAACCACGTCGACTCTCTTGCAGAGAGGAGCCCAACAGGGATTCGAGTTCGCACAACTTACTCTAGCCACTCTCAATGGTGGAGGCCTCAGGACGTAGAGCAATTTGCTTATAACATCCACAATTCCGAGGATCGAGAACACCCAAATTTCCAGGGGAAATCTAATAGTAGCTCCTCCTAAATATTCTGACCACCCCAACTAACCTAGCATGAGCCAGCCACACCGCCTCCCCAAAACCTACGGACTGAAACGAGATCGGCTTAGCAGCTACATTCATACACAATAAATAGACACACTAAAATAAATACATTCTCCAAAAAATGAACAATAAAAATTTAAAAGTGAAAAAAAATAATGAAATGAGATGCACTAAATACTCCTAGCTTTACAACACAGTGTAATAAGAATAATCAGAGTGTGAGCGTGTGTTACCATTGTGATGCTGGGCATCAGGCACTTGCAGCAATCACATCATAGTTCTCCTACAAGTTCAGTCTATATTCACTACACCCCCCCCATAGCCCCTGTGTACTTTTGTCCTTTTTGAAGTTTATAAATTGATCATTTAATGGTGTAATTTCATTAGCCTCTCACATAGCTTCATGGGTTTATTATACTAACCCCAAGTTCTACTAATAATTTGAAGGAAACGTGAAAACTTCGACAGAGAGATATTAAGCCAATCCTTATACAAACCATCCTTTTTGAGGTGTCTCTTTATTTTCTCAATAAAGATTTTTTAAAGAGACGTACAATATTAAGATCGAATTCTGACCAGCCTCGAGTACATTACTGGTGAGACAGTGCGTCCACAACAACAAAAAAATGTACGATTGGGTATTTTCAGGTGGCATGAAGTATGTGTCAAATGTATGGGGTCGTGGAAGTGCAAGAGGTATGTGCACTGAGAAGCCTCCCACAAGAGGAGCAGGGTTAATACAGTGTCCCCTGGGGCTTGGAGTTAAGACGTAGTCACTGCAAGCCATCCGCTACCCTTCCTAGCTCAGGAGAGATCGCTTGGAGGTTCAACATTCATCCAAGAGCATTTACAATTTACTATCTTCCANTAAAGAAGATACAGAAAGGGAAACTGGTGGATATAAAAATATCAAAATGTAGGGCTGCTGTGTGTCAGTCTGAACTCTCTGAATATTAATAAGCCAAGGAGAAAATGGGGGAAGTTTTAGTTCCCAGGAGCAGGAAACCCCAGATCCATTTCTTTTTCCTTCTTGCTTAGAATATAAAGTGCTGGACACTTCTGTGATGATGAAGAGGAGGGATCTAGATGAAGTTGGCAAAGCAAAGACCCACAAGACGGTCCGTACGTACTACTGAGCTAGGCTGGGCTCACGGACACGAGAGGTGTTAAGGAGCTCCTGCTTGGGGTTTCTCATTGTAGGTACAGTCAGCTCAACTGCTTTTAACTAGGACAGTCCAGGAAGAATTTAGAATTGGTGACCCCATGCCTGCAATCCTAGCACTATGGAACAGAGGTAGGAGGTTTGCTGGGTTCAAGATTAGTCCAGGCTCTACAGTTCCATCTCAGATATAAAAAGGACAAAAAACCATCATCTGGAAGAATAAATGACCTTTATAAGTTCCCAGGAAATTCCAAAGACCAGGTCACTAGTCTACATTTCCACTGGGAAGAGGAAGGACTTTTAGGAAGAGGGGCTGCGCATATGTTATGAAGGAGATATTAGGGCTCTGGTCCCTTCAAGTCTCTCTCTTTGCCTATCGGCTGCCATGAGACAATCAGCCTCCATTGCCATTATTGCCTTGAAAGTACAGAGCTTGTTGCCGGGCGGTGGTTTCTGGCGCACGACCTTTTAATTCCCACCCCCTAGCACTTGCGGAGGCAGAGGCAGGCGGATTCTTTGTGATCAAGGCCAGCCTGGTCTACAGATGTGAGTTCCAGGACAAGCTGGGCTACAGGGGAGACCCGTGCTCAGAAAAAGACCAAAAAAAAAAAAAAAAAAAAAAAAGAAAGTACAGCTTGTAAACTTCACTAGAAGGTGGTTTCCTGGGTATTTTGTCACAGCAATGGAAAGCTAACTAACGTAACTTTTAAATTTAAAGCCAGGCTAGCGAGATGGCTCTGTGGGTAAAGTGCTTGCTGCATGAACATAAAGAACTGAGTTTGCATCCCCAACCAGCACCCCCATGAAAGCCAGTGTGGTGGCACATGCCTGAAACCCTAGTGCCGCTGTGAGGCAGAGGAGACAGGTAAATCAGGGAGCTTGCTGAGCAGTTTAGCCCCATTGGTGAGCTCCAGGTGCAGTGAGAGACCTTGTCTCAAAAATAAGAAATACGGTGAAGATCAATAGAAGAAGATACCTGACAGTGACCTATCTCTGGTTTTTATACAGGAGTACACACATAGGTACATGTACCCTTACACACACACACACACACACACACACACAGACACACATACACACACACTATAGATCTCAGCACACACACTATAGGTCTCAGCATTTATTGAGCATCACTTCATCTCTGTTTTGTTAGGTAAAGAAACCATAAGCACACTCAGATTCAGGGACAGGTAGCTCCCTGCCACAAAGGACAGCATCAAGGAATTTGCACATATGGCTCAAACTATGAGCTCCTCTTCCTCCTCTTTTGCTGTGCTTGTTATTGGGGCTTCAACACATGCTAGACAGACATCCCACCACTAAGCTATGTCCCTAGTCTCTTTCTTCTGGGCACACCTTTGTTATGGAGAAAACTTTTCAGACAATTGAACCTTGAATTCTGCTCTTCCAACCCCAGCCCAGAATTATTCAATAAGATTAACATGAACTTTAAATTACAGAGCACTAAAGAGACTTACTCTTCTATCTCACCTTTGGACAAAGTGCATTTCAGCTCATTCCTTTCCTTACATACTCTACACTCTGGTGTTTTTCACCCAGTTGGCCAGTGTAGCAAGCAGAAGAAAGAGCAAAGTGATCTCTGGTTTTTTTTTTTTTTTATGTTACTAACTTGTCTATACTAGGAAGCTGGAAATCTCCGCTACAGTATTAAGAAGTTGGCTGCCACAAGTTTAGAGGTTTTGCTCTCTTGTAATACTTAACCTTTACTGATGCTGTTGTTTGGTATATTAAATTTCTATCATGTCCTAAAGCAAAGAGTAGCTTAAGTAGAGAGGCTTTAAACTTAGAGTATTTGAGCACTACCCCTAAATCCCATCCCATGAAGGACAATACACTAGTCATTTTCTAACTTCAAGATTCCTTTTATTGTTCACTTACTTCATACCGATGCACTTTTCCTGATTTATTAATCATGTTCTGCCCACAAGAACTCTAAATACATTGTGGTTCTTTAGAGCTATGTCAGGTTTCTCCAAACATGTTCTTCACAGTCCATCACATTAAACATGGTTCCTGCCTTGAATTCTGATCCATGCCTGGTACATGGCACACTGTGCCTCCCAGATAACCTTTTCCTATTAAGAAAGAGGCTGCCAGCGTCTTCAATCCCAGAGTGTCATTTACAATTGTCCCATAGGACAGAACTTGATGTTGTTCCCTACATCCTACCACAGTCAGCTCCTTTAGGACAGAGACACACATGGTACAATAGCACACTGTAGCCACTGCTCAGCCTAGTGACACCCAGGAGTCCAACACTATAGCTGGCCTCAGGGATACACACTGTAGACACAGCCTGGAAAAAGCCATCTGTCACTTCAAAAGGGGTCACTGAAATTAAGGGCCCTCACAGAGATCCACATTCCACCACCAACAGCAGCCTTTAAACAACATGCAGGTAAAACAAACATCTCTTACTTTGAGCTGTAGTCGGACTCTGGCCAAAAAGAACGTCCAACAGTTTTCTCTGGAGTCCACCATGCCGAGACCACGAACTTCATTACGAAGACCAGAAACTATCTTGTCTATGTCTTCATCACTGAACAGATCTGGGATGTCTCCTAACCCCAAAGAATGGCAAGAATTGCAAAAGATCATTGCAATTTATATTTAAAATAGATTTTCTAATGCTTGGAAAGGCTTTATAAGACAAAGTTCAGCCTAAATGATGGTTTGAAATTAGAAATGCATTTTCCTTTGCCTTTTGCACAGATTAAGACACAGAACACACCGAGAGCAAGCAAGGACCCCCTTGACAACTAGACCCACACCTGACCATACTGCACACCCTCTAGACCACACCTCACTAGAACCATACCCCACTAGACTCTCGCCTCCCCTAGACCCGCGGAGACCCTCGCCTCCCCTAGACCCGCGGAGACCCTCGCCTCCCCTAGACCCGCGGAGACCCTCGCCTCCCCTAGACCTGCGGAGACCCTCGCCTCCCCTAGACCTGAGGAGACCCTCGCCTCCCCTAGACCTGCGGAGACCCTCGCCTCCCCTAGACCTGCGGAGACCCTCGCCTCCCCTAGACCTGCGGAGACCCTCGCCTCTCCTAGACCTGTGGAGAACCTCACCTCCTCTAGACCTACAGAGACCCTCGCCTCCTCTAGACTTGCACAGGAGCAATAACATTTGTTTCACTTTGGGCCTCTGGGAGGTAGTTATCATCCATAAGCTGACTAAGAAAGCAATATACCTCAGATTAGTTAGGTTTATAGCTTTCTCCCCAAAGACTGCCCAGCAAACATCTCAAAGACAAATTATCTCTCTTTAAAGTTCATTGAAACTACAGATAATTTGTCATTGGGGAAGATCTTTCAAGAAATGTGCCTGTTTAATCACCCGATGCCAGCAGGTCATTAATCAGAACGAGGAAGCTCTCATCTAGAACGTGGGCATCTGTCAACAGGAACACGGCGGGCATGTTCTTGGCTCCCGTTCTGACATACAAATTGGCCAGATCCACCTGTAAGGAAAGGAGGCCATTACTCAGATTCCGTTAAAACGCTGATGCAATGTTGGGAAGAACTGAGTACTCAGAAAGCGAGGCGGTCCACCGCGCCCTCCCCTCTGTGACCTGTCACAGAGGAGTGCAGCGTGATATCACCTCCAATTTTGGCATCTAATGGTGAGTGTCATGTGACTTAATGGAATGTAGGGATGGAAACAGGCTGCTGATAAGACACAGCCCCCTTCTAGCAGACTGGATGTGAAGTCAGCTATGCCTCTGTCGAGCAGCACAGTGGAAGTGCTCTGCTTGCTCCAACAACAATCTCTTTCATTGAAATTAGCCTTTGCTTATTTGTTCAGCAATGTTAAAAGTATGTGTTTAAATGAATTTAAAACAGCACTTGCAACAAACTCTAGGTTTTTAAGTACTAATACAATTTAAAACAAACATTTAAAGACAGGGACGGTTTTCTGAATATGCTATTCCTGCTGATTTTTTTACTCATGTTTTTATCTGAATTGGAAGAAATCAATTAGCCATTATAAAGGTAGTATCTTTTTCTTTTTGCCATATATCGTATCAGGGCACAAATAGTGTTGAGCATTAGGTTCATTTAATGCAGAAATAAAAACATATTTATGTGCTTAAGAAAATATTTTCTCAAGTTTGGTATTGAACCTATAAAATTATAGACATATAGTTGATTACAGGTTTGACCATGAAGATGAAATTTCCTAAGATAACTCCCAGGAGAACTCGTTCCCTGTGGTTAGGAGGCCTTGGCCAAATCTCAGGGCTGACATTGGTTCACTATGAGCTTATGCTCTGTCAGCCAAACAAAAGGGTCCAAAGTGCAGTTAGCCACCCACATCTATAGACTAAAACTTACTAGGTACTTAACATCCTTTTCTTGCCATTATTCCCTAAGCATACAGCATAACAGCTACTGGCATAACATTTACATTGAGTCAGGTATCCTAAGCAATCTGGAGACAAGTTAAAGCACACAGGACCATGTTTGGTCACATAAGGGATATAAGCATCCACAGACTTGAATTTTGGAACCTGACCCCAATCTTCTATGGGTAAGAAGGGAAGAGTGCTCTGCCTGGCTGTGGTCCTCACCCGAAGTTCTTGGGCTCCATAGCCTTCGGTCAGAGTGATCTGAAAGACTTCCAGGCTGCAGATGTAAGCTGCCAGCCGAGACAGACTCTGCTTGCCACTGCCCCCAACTCCAATCAAGAGGGCATGGCCCTGAGGGGTGCGAAGAATGCGGCTGATGCGACACCTAGAGAAACAAACAGCAGACACAAGACGTTGCAGATGGTCTGGATGCATTTGCTTTGTAGTGTAGATAAGCATGCAGAGACAGGTCATCATTTCTCTGGAATATTTTAGTCCATGTTCATCTGTTTCCAATACTGCCTACTTCCTTGTCCTTGAACTAGTTGCCTAGCGAGCTTTCCAAGTCCAGTCACATTTTGGAATCCTACTATTATTACTTACCACTCAAAAATATATACAAGGCATTGTGGCTAACCTTCATGTCAGGTCCCAAGTACAAAGACTTCGAGGGGCAAACCTGGTGCTTGAAATCTTTGCTGCAGAACTACTTTGGAAAGAACGGATTGGTTTAGACCAGCAGACATCTCTATTTGAATCCCTCCTGAAGATTAAACACTTGTTTTTTAATATGATTCTTATTTCCTTTAGACATTAAAGGCTGTCCCAGGCAGAGGCCACAGTATTAGTCATGTAATATCATAAAGTTAAGTTTCTGACAAGGCCAACTAACCTCTCATTTTATAATATCCAAGAGATTCTGAGGGTTTATGCTATTGTTACCACGGCTATTCCCTTCTGTTGGGACTAAGTTGGTTTTGGTTTTTTTTAAGAATTTTTGTTTGTTTTCTTTTTTTATTATTTATTTATTTATTTATTTATTTATTTATTTATTTTTAGGTGTATGAGTGTACTGTCTGCATGTAGGTTGGTGCACCCGTGTCGTGCAATGCCGTGGAGGTCAGAAGAAGGCATTGGATTCCCTTGGAACTGGAGTTAAAGATGGTTCTCAGCCGCCATATGGGTGCTGGGAATCGAACCCAGGTCCTCTGCAAGAGCAGTCGGTGCTCTTAACCGCTGAGCCACCTCTCCAGCCCTTTTTTGGTCTTTTGTAACAGGGTCTCCCTGTGGCTCCAGCTGTCCTGGAACTTGCTATGTAGACCAAGCTGGCCTTGAACTCACAGAGATCTACCTGCCTCTGCCTCCCAAGTGCTAGGATTAAAGGTGTGCACCACCACACCTGAAACCGGTTGGAGAAATGGGTCATACATACATAGGTTATAAAAGAAAAAGAACAAACAAAATATAAGTATGTATGTACCCAAGTGCAAAAACTGGATGCTACTGCTTGCTCTAGATTGCTTTACTGAAGTAAACTTAAACTTCAGGCTCTGAATGGATCCATATAGCTCTTTAAGCAGTTCTTTTTTGAAAACTGAGGCTGGAGTCATGTATACAAAGACTAACATGTGAACACTTACCTCAAATCTCTGATAACTGAAAAGACAGGTTATTTTTACAAGCTCCCATTAAATTCTACTTTGCATGACCACATGACAAAGCAACCTTGGGGAAACTATAACATGAGAGAAGCCCCCAAGTCCAAAGCTAGGCTTACAAGCTGCACTAAGTGCAGTGTCCCTTCCTATGACACTCCAGGACACACTCCTAAATCACCCCTAAGGCTGTCAATCAACTTTGAGTGTACAAACCCTGATCAAAGACATACTTTACTTCTTAAGCCACTGAGAATTCTGTACTGAATATTACATGGGAAAAACTCTTCCTCAGTGTTGGAGGGAAGCTGGTTTCATCCAAGTTACACATGCCATCAGCATAGCAAAACCCCGCTGAGAACAGTTGTGGCCAATAATCTACTGGTTCCCACTCAGATGCCCCTGGTCTGTGTAATCAAGGGATCCTTGAAAAGGGATCAAACTATGGCTATCCAAAATGCATGCAGCAAGTATGTGAGGAAGACTCCATAATTTTCCTTTAGCCCTGAAGCTAAACATTTTACAATAACTTCTAAAAATTGAATTTTCCACAGTTGGCCCACCATTAGATTCCTTCCTTTCAGAAACCCTTCCTTCTTGGATTTAATCATTTATGTCTTTCCTTTTTAACTCTTGCCCATTGTTCCTTACAAAAGGCCTGTTAGAATGAGAGTTGAAGGACAAGGAGGCTTCTGTGGGCTGTAGAGATGCAATTGTGTTTCCAGCATCAGCAATGGAAGCTATTGAGACTATCAGATTCCCATTTCTGTGCTCAAACCCATCAGACAGCTTGTCACCAGGACTCCTGATCCTTGTTATAAGGAAATGCTCTGTGTACAGAGGGCCTGTCCCTGCCACTCCAGCCGCATCATACACTGCTTGCCCTGTTTTGCCTTTACGCTATGGCCACCTTGGATCTTTTACTGTTTGTTTGAACATTCATGGTTCAGAGCCACATCTGTCATCTGTCTGAAATGTTCTCCAAAATATTTCATAATATCTGCTTATTATTTAGATCTTACTTTAAATACTATTCCCTGCCACAGATACCCAGGCACCGTGAGATGTCCAGGCTAAGAAACAAGTAAGAAGCTTGATAGTCAATACCTACACCAGGGTAGGTGACTTCCTTTTAATTTCTTCCAAGAAAATATGCCCACCTTTTCTTCTTAACTGCTGAAAGACATTAAAGGAATTGGCTATGTTGCTATCTGGCAATAAGTGACCATTCACCACAACCTATTAAATCTGTGAAAGTCAGGCTGTATCCTACCTATGATTTTTTTATGTTCCTTTTTTTTTTAGATATCCTCATCTAATAGGGCTATAGTGACATAAAATGATGATTGGGATAAATCTGTGACCCTTTAGAAAATAGTTTGCATATATGAAAGATGTTAAGACTATGACATAACTAACAGTGACATGTATTTTAGTGTTGTATTGCAAACAACAGATAAGAAAGGGTTGAGTCCTTGTTCTCAGTGTTGAACAGTTGTGAACAGATGGCTATTTCTGCTTTCAGAAAAACCCCCATGGGCAGTCAACTCACACGTGTTGCATGGCATCTTCAAACAACACCAGGTGCATAGCAGCGTTTAACTCATTGTAGTTGTCTAATGTTTCTCTAAGAAGTGTCTTCAGCCCTTCCCAGTCCTTCACTGGCATGTAATATGGGTCTTCACTGCCACTAGCAAAGTGGCAGTAAACAAGGGGCTGCCGGAGCAGCACAGTGCTGTCGGCACCCTGCAAGACAAGCGAGAACACGGTGTGTCAGCTGCTGGAGTCACCGGCAGGCCAGAGAGACCTTTCAAAAGCCAGCCTTCTATGCATGGGTAGAGGCTAAGTTCTCAAATCCAGACCTAGCGCATCATGAATCCCAGCCAGTGCAGAAAGAACAGCAAGCTCTTCTGCAACTGCCCGCGTTCTCTCTAACTCTTGCCCCTCACCAGTTATGCTGGGGTGAGCGGTGACCTCTGGCGTCCTTCACTTACTTCAAAGCATTTATGAGCAGTTTCCAACATTTTCTTCTGAAATAAGTCACAATCATTTGTGTCCATCAGTTTGTCTCCATAAACACGGGACAGTTCATGAAGCCACAGGCGAATTAAATCATCAGGGCATTTTACACACTCTGGAGAAGCAAACAAAATCCCCTACAGGACAAACACAGGAAGCACACCTTCCATTCAGAAGATGATGTCATTTCAAATAACCGTTTTTTATTATTTATTCAGCTGTACGCTAATTTAGTGATTTAAAAGAAGCAAATGGGAGTGTGTGTAGGTGCAGACGTAAGTCGTTTCACCTATTGATCAGCGGCACTACAGAGATTTGATATCATCATACTCATATTAAGGAATGCAACTAGGACTGTATTTCAGGAGTCAGCAAGAACTGAATGACACGTGTACGGGACTGTCCTTAGAATCAGCCAAGCCATCGTTCTGATCTCATTGTGTCAGCTTCCCAAAGATCACCACAGCCAGGCTTGTTAATGATTGGAGTCGCTGCATAGAAGGAGGGGCCGGGAGGGTCACAGGACCCTCACCTGAGTACCCATCCACACCTCCTTACCTGTGGTGGGCAATTCAGCCTAACTGCACAAGGCCTGGGGGAAGGGCTGGACTGTATAGGTTGGGTAAGAGCAAGTGAGGGGCTCTTTATTTATGCAGCTATGGGGAAGTCATCCATACTTGGGTGAAAACTCTGGAGTGGTCCTGGAGGGGAGCACCCACACTCCTGTAAGTAACCCTCACCCATTAGTCTGCAAGTAAGCCCAATAAACCCACTTGTTTCCTGTAGTGAACTTTGGCGGAATCTTACCTTGGTCTAGGACTAAGGGAAGTGGGCCTTGTTTACATCTCCCCACAAAAAATAATTTCAGCAACACATACCCATGCATTTCTATCTCTTAAGTCACCAATGGATTTTACAAAGCAAAAGTACGAACAGCATGAAAGCTAACAGGATATAGGATTTTCTTGCTTTTAATCCTCAATACCAGCAGTCTAACCCTCTCACTTCGCAGATATAAAACCAACAGTTCAACTGTAAATTGCCCAGATTCACACTTGAAGGGAAGACCCAGGACTGGGACCAATCACTCTGTCTCCTGTGCCCACCAACACTGCCCCTCAGTATTGGTGGTTCAGGTCACCGCAGCTTCATAGCCAGCCAGCTTTCTCTGCACACAGAAGAACCCCAAGAGACCAGTGGAGAACTAAGCTTCAAGGGGCTGGCAGCTGGCAGCCTGGACCTGAAGGTGAGCAGCCAGGAGCACACTTCACCTTCTCTGCTAAGATGAAGACTCACGTTTTTAAACAAGACTTTATTAAGCAAAGCCTCTCTGGCAGGTGCTAGAAATACAGACGTGAAAACAAATGGCCCGTGTCATTAAAGAGCTCTTGTCTAACACTGTGTTAAGGTTTGAAGGCAGCTGTGGAGTGATTCTGAAGAGAGCTGTAAGAGGGTCTGTGAAGTCTTCACATTTGTCTCCTGAACAAAGGAACTTAAAGCCTCACATAACTCTCAAGATACTTCACTACACATAGCAGACCATGCTGTGTCTGTTGTAGGCATTCCAGACCTTCAATTCCTTCTTTAGGATTTCCTTTATAAACTCAGTCCATAAACCCTTTTGCCAGGTACTACACAGTTTGGATCTCAAGCTTCCCTCCCCAGAGGGTCACATGGGGAAGGCTGGTACCAGTGTGGAGCTATGGTGAGCTGGGAGAGACATTAAGGGGGACACGCCCTTGAAAGGGAAAACGAGACCCACACTATGTAAGCAAGTTAATTTTAATACCAATATAAAATGGAATAATAATTTAAAAAATTATACTTTCCCCTAATATGTATTTTAAATGTTACATTGATGTTTTACAAAAAAGACACAGATTAAATTTCTACTTTTACTGCTTCTGCTAAGTCACTGTCTATCAGAGCCTGTCTGTTTTTCTAAACTCATGTACTGAAATTTAATTGTGGGGCCAGTGAGGATGCTCAGTAGGTAAGTCTGGTGGTCTGAGTTCACTGGATTCCCAGAATCCATGGAATGGTGGAAAAGAGAGAATAGACTCCATAAACTGTCCCCTGACCTCCACAAGTGTGCCCATAGCATGCACTCCTCTTCCTAAACAAACAGATATTAAAACAAAAACCTTAATTGCCAATGTGACGACATCAAGAGGGGACCTTTGGCAGGCATTTAAGTCATGAAGGAAGAGTGAGCTCATATAAGCAGTGCTAGATCTTTGCCTCCGTTATCCCTTCTGCCTTACATAGACACGAAGCTCAAGGTGTTGTCTTGGAAACACAGACCAGGCTCTCAGCAGACACTGAAACTGCTCGTACCTTGATTGTATTCTTTCAGCCCTCTAAAGTTAAAAATAAATTCTCATGACTTATGAATTGCCAAGTCTCAGGTGCTTGCTGTCCTAGCACAGAGCAACCTGAAGGCAACCACTGTCTCACTGATGAGACAGGAACAGGAAGCCTACCATGCTGACTTCTCAGAGGCTTACGAGTAAATGTAGAGAAATACACCTAAAGTCACAGAGCACTGTTTAAAACTAAAGGACTGTTATTAATGCTACCATAGTTACTTCGATACCCAAGAAGCTAGCATGCCAGTTGAGGTACCTGGAAGATGTTTGATAGATCTCTCAGATTAAAAATGTAGTGGAATTTAATAGCCGTGGGTAAGAAGTACTGTGCCATTATCTGATGGAATGCTATTGTTGCCTGGATCAAAGAGGGGCCAGCCCTGAGAACTGATGGGCCAAATGCTTGCTGCTGGAAATGGAAGCTGAAGATCTGGCCATAGATGGTGGTCAGTGCATCCAAAGATGGAAAGTTGAATGCAAACACTGTGAAATGTCTCTGAAAAACAATGAAACAAAATAGAGGCAATTATACCAGAAAATGCAGACAAAAAATAAACAAAACACTTGCTTTTTACTCTTTCATTTAGCCAGGACTCTGCTATATAAATGTTTCCTGCCTTCCACTCTGACGCTGGGCTTGGTCAGATGACCTGTTCTCGCTGACAGAGTGAGGTAGACATGATAGTATGGCAGTCACTATCAAAGGCTTGGTGGTCACTTGGTGGGGACAATACTGCTAGTGTCTTGGCTGCCCTCCAGAACTTTATGGTAAGATCCTATTGCTGAAGACATTGCATATGTGAACTGTAGAACAATGGGAAATCAAGCTGGTACTGACCTTGAAGCTTCATCTCTACTGGCTAACTTTCATAGTACTGGAAGATGCTATGTATGCTATTGGGAGAGTAAAATAATCAACTTAACCAGCTGTGAATCCTGTAACAAGAAAGACTGACCTGGCAAGATAGGCCCACTAGTGAAACAGTGGCATGAATTCTATGGGTGCAACCAACTACTTTCTGATTGAATTTAAGGTCAGTTTCACATGATGGAACCCATATCTGGTACTGTTATCAGGGCTGAGAATCTGTGGCTAGACGGGTCACAGGTTGTAGGGAAGACTCTACTACTATTATCCTGCTAAACAGACATAGTATTGAACCTACTCCTAATCATTTGTTGTACACATAGACTAATGCATCTCTCAGCTCTCCCCAGAGAAGCCTCTTCTTGCAGCAGATGTCAATTAATAGACAAGTGGTCAACATGCAGAGACTACATGACTGCAGAGTGCTCGGCCCTAAATGGGCCATCTAGATCACACCCACTTCTCCCAAGGCTCAGGGATCATCATGGAAAAGGGGTCAGAAATACTGTAAGAGCCAGATATCATAGATAGAGGGTGATAAATTTTTATGTAACACATATGTTACCATAATAACAAAACCAAAATTATTTTCAAAAGATTAGTGATTGCCAGGGATGTAGATGTGAGAGAAAGATGCAGAGAGAACAGAAGGGTTTTATTTTTTATTTTATTTTTTTGGTCTTTTCCAGACAGGGTCTCCCGGTAGCCCCAGCTGTCCTGGAACTTGCTCTGTAGACCAGGCTGGCCTTGAACTCACAAAGATCTGCCTGCCTCTGCCTCCCGAGTGCTAGGATTAAAGGTGTGTGCCACCATGCCCGGCTGGAAGGATTTTCAAAAGAAAACTATTTTGTATGATATTTTAATGGCAGACACCTGCCACCATACATTTGTCAATTCCACAGAACACAAAGAAGGAAGCCCAGTGCAAATGTTGAGCTTTAGTTAATAATAATGTGTTGGTATTGCCTCATCAGTTATAGCTAATGTAAATAGCTAATAAGAGGTGAAATGAATATGGGGGGGGGAAAAAAGAAAGAAAAAAAAAAGAAAAAACAATTTAAAGAAAATTTAAAAAAAAACTAAAAAATAATAATAAATAAGAAAAAAACCTTACATGATTAATGAACTGTTCAGTGGGACTTTTACTTTGTAAGCACCAAGAAACAAGATTTTTTTTTGAGAGAGAGGTTCTCACTAAGAAACACAGCCTAGCTTGGAGCTCATTATGTGACCCAGGCCTCAGCCTCTCTAGTGCTGAAACTACAGGTGCATGCCACCACACCCAGCAAGATCTGCAGCTTTGAATATGACAGCAGGGAGCACCTGGGAGAGAATGGTACCCAACCCACCTGCAGCCTTGGGCTGACTGTGAAGCTGCCCACCATGGGGTTCATGCAGGCCACATACTGGCAGCTGTGGATTTCTTTAAGCACTGCCTTCTGTCTATCATACCTGAGAGACAGAAAACAGAACCCCAAATTTGAAAATGAAATGACAAAAAAATTAAAATTCACCAGCTCATGAAGGATTTCACCACAAACTGTCACCTTGTCTTCACAACTGCTCTGCCATCTTGACCTTCTTAACCTTATCCCGAGGACATCAAAACCATAGCTCAGAAAACTGAAGGGAACAGAATTTGTTGGAGGCTGAAACCAAGGTCTGAAGCTGAATCAGTATAAACTATTACTGCTCCTTGATTTTCACATGGCTCCTAACTGGGTGGAAACTATGTTGTAGCCACAGTGAGGCTTGCTAGGTGGGATGCTACCTTGGTCCATGTTTGATGTCTTGGATGGCAGACTGCAGGGCCTAGATATGATCAAATGTCTGAATCCTTCAGGAAAGGCCAAGCTTCTCTTTAGTAGCTTAGCGTGAGTTAATCCTTAGAGAAGATGTGATTTTTGGATAGTTGCTATGTTGCTAGGCTACTTTTCAATCCAATCTTGCAAAAAAAAAAAAAAAAAAAGGAAACTGTTCCATTCAATATGATGAAAAGTGGGGCCTGGGAGATGGTTCAGTCAGTAAAAGGCTTGCCACACAAACACAAGGACCTGAGTTCAAATCCTCAGCATCCATGTAAAAGGCTGATGTGGTAGCACACACCAGCACTCTCAGCACTAGGGATGTGGAGACAAGAAGGATCCCCAGGGCCAGCCAGAGTAACTGAATCAGGGAAGCAGCAGATTCAGCGGAAGACCTCATGTCAAAAAATAAGATGGACAGTTATCTGGCCTGGGGTCTGGTATAGACCTTTGTCCTCCACATACATGAAAAACATACAAACCCCTGTCTCAAATATGCACACACATTTACACACATGTAAATGAGGTTTCAAACTGAACTCTGAAGACATTATAGAAAAAAATGCCCCCAGAAGACTAAGAAATTGGGGAAAATGGTATCTCCAAATGCTTGTCTACTACACTAATCAGGTTTTGGTGGACAATAGAACACAGGGAATCGCTTGCTTACCAGTGCCCATAGTCGATATGCTGTCGCAGCAGAGCATGAGGCTGAACAGTACCGTAGGAGTCCACTTCAGGCATGTTCATGTCATCAATGAAATATACCAATTTTTTATTTCCTTTTGGGCCATAGTTACGACCAGCTTTTTTCTCTAAAGGCTTTTCAAGAATTCCTGAAATCAATATATAATTTTGTCTACCAATGGTTGGCAGAATGCAACATTTCTGCCTTTACTTATTTTTCCCCGTATTCTTCCTCTTGTGTGGTGATTTGTTTGTGTTATGATTTTAAGTTTAATACCAGAGATGCATCTCTGGCTATCACTCACTTTCCAGACCACATTTCTGCCCATCTCCCTCCTATGGCCAGAGGTCATTCCAACCGTCATTTTCTGGATACCTCAACATCGGCATGTGGCATCCCATGGTTTCTCACATCAGAGACAACCTCATTGCTGATGTGTGTGCTTCCTTCTCCTGCACCCACTTTAGCTTATGGCTCATTACCAGTCCCACCATAGTCTTTGTTTCTCAGTACTTCTCCATCTTTCCTGTAAGAGAATCTAAGAACTCTAAGATGGCACCCATACAGCTCTTCTTGGGTAACTGGGTGCAAGAAGTCATTTCATGCAGACACTACCCACCTATAAAGTGGTACTTTACCTATTCCTATATCACTCTGTGCTACTGATGACTCTGAGTCATGGGTAGAAAGGATCCTGGGCATCCTGCTTCTCAGACACAGTAGTATCTAATTGCATGTTACCTCTTGAGACCACAAACATCTTGGAACCACAGAAGGCTCTTATCTATCTATCTATCTATCTATCTATCTATCTATCTGTCATCTAGACATACACACACATATTGCTATATCCCTGATGATGACTGCAATAAATAATTTGCTAAGTGAACAATAAAACAATGAGCAAAGAAGTACATAATAGATACATGCCTTTTCAAAAAAAACAGACCCACATTCCCAGCTGCTGGCTGGACATCAGCTAGGCTGCCACTTGGATGTTTAAATCTGCCTCTTTCTAAATGCATTTCATCACCATCTCTGATACACTAGTAGGTCACCTCTCTCCTTTTGCCATTGTGTTCTTGAATATGAGGCTAAAATTCTCCAGATCAGCTAGGAAAGCCTCGCAGGAATTTCTCCTGCCCCTCGTGTGCCCAACTACAGCTATAAAGAGTACCTCATGTCATTTCTGTATATTCCTAACTTCTCAGCTTCCTTTCTATGACTCTGGCCCAGGGCCACATTATATTAGCTGGTATGGTACTCAGTAGAACTGGTCTTCCTCACCTCAGATTCCTCTTCCCAAGACAGCTGGCATCTGGTCAGTTCCATGCTCCCTCTCAATGGCTCACCACTGCCTACCACATGAAATGTAGTCTCCTTGGCTCACAGCTTATTATCTACGATTATGGTGAGCCAGTCCAGGTTACCCAGAATTGTCCCAGCCAAACACTAAAGTTCTATGCTCCAGAAAAGCACTGGACAGCAGATCACCCTGTCTGCAGTCTTCCTGTCCTCCCTGCCCTGGGCTCTGACTCTAGCCTTTCCCTTTTCTCCCATATCAGTACGTTTCAGTTTCAGTCATCTCTCAGAACTTATTCACTGAATGCTTCCTGCAGCGTTCCTCTTTGTTTAAGCCGTGTTTCCTCTTTGCCGGAGGATCACCTCATCTCATGTTTGGAATCTCTCTTTCAGAGTTGCACTGACAACTACAGTGCTTCCAAGTGCTAATTTTGATAAGGCATCTCTCAATCTTATTTCCATCTCTTTCCCTTTTGGGAATTATCACACAATTTGTTGAACTGACAATTGACTAATCTTCCATCTACAACTCACAAGGAATTCTTTCCTTCGTCCCTACAAACAAAATCATTCCTCAAACAACGCCTGGAAACAAGTAGATAAATCATGTGTGTTTGCTAAAGAAATAATGTGGAATCGGCTTTCTAACTAGTCTATTCACAAAACAAGACAAACTCATTAAAGAAATGTTGGCTGCATTGATTTCAGTGAGAAAAAGGTACTTAGTCTACATGGCTACAGCCATGAAGACACACACCTGCTCACACACATCCCAGGATCCAACATTCAGAGCAACCCAACTGTTTCAATCAACAACTGAGACCACAGCACTTGCTGTCCTTCTTGAGGTCCTGAGCAGTGCCAGTCCTGCCAACCTCAGCTCCGCATGCTGTCTCCTTTCCACCTCCCATGCCCACTTCACCTTCATACATCCCCTGGGCTCAGAACGCCCAGTCTGTGCTTCTTTTGACATGGATACATTTACTCAAAATTATTCTTCTAGTTCTTTTAGGACAAATTCAGTCCTAACTCAGGCCAGTGAGATGGCTCAGCAGGTAAAGGCACTTGCTGCCAAGACTGATGAACTGAGTTCAATCCCTAGGGCCCACATGGCAAAAGGAGAGGACTGACTGCAAGAAGTTGTCCTCTGACTCCCACATGCCCACCATGGCATGTGTTCCCTCCCACTGAATAACTGTAACAAAAAAGAATTTAATGACTCAAAGTCAGTCATGTGACTGATACTCCTGTACCAAGTTTCTCCCGAACCAATCTCTTACTTGGAGGATACTAAGCATGCTCTATGGTTACTCTGTTCCAAGAAAATAATTACAGGTAACTTAATGGTTTAGAGGTGACCACTGTGAAGTATCACTGTGAATGTAAGTTTGTGCTCTTTTACAGAGTAATAAATATTACAGAGTAATAAACCCAAATAAAGCCATGAATGAAGTAAAACTTAGGCTGGTGTGGTGGCCCCCACCTACCTATCATCCCAGCACACAGGAGGCTGAGACAAGGGGGTCAGGAAAGCCAGAAATGTCTGGCTGGGCTGCAATATGGACCTTTGTCTCAAAACAAAAATAAATCAAACTCATAACAACGGTTAAAATCTTTTTGCTCAGGATAATGGTGAGCAAAAATTCCTTAAGCGGCCTAAACAAGATGTCTAGACCTTAGCAAGGTGTCCTTCCTGCCACAGTCTCTGGGGTATGATAAGGAGAGTACTTACCCTGTAGGGCTGCTGCCGTTGTGTAGTAGTTGAAAGGCACACGGGACACTATGTAGTCCTCTGAGAGACCTGCCAGTGTATCGCTCAAAAAGACTGTCTTCCCTACTCCTGCATTGCCCACCAGCAGGAGCGGCTTGCCTTTTGCGAGCAGCAATTCAGTGAAATATCTAAGACACACTGTCTCTGGGGTGTGGACCAGAACTGTCTGAGGAAAGAAAGCAGGAGGGAAACATCAGAGAGACAGAGACATTGCAATGTTCTGAACCAAGAGAGTCAATTTCTAAAAAGTATTCTATTTATTTTTGTTTTATGTGTACAAGTGTATTGCTAGCATGTATGTAGGTACACCTGTGTTGTGACTGTGGAGGTCAGAAGAAGGTGTCAAATCCCCTGAAACTGGAGTTATGAACATTTGGTAGCCTTCATGTGAATGTTGAAAACCAAATCTGTGCCCTCCCCAAGAGCAGCCAGCGCCCTTAACCACTGACAGCCTGAGAGTCAATTTGAAGTTGAAAGCCAAAGAACTGTTAGTGCAAGTTCTCACCCAGCGGGAGAGGCTGAGGGGCCGGAAGGTGGGCAGTGCAGCTTGTGGGAGGGCACTGGGAGAGCACTAATGTTCCACAGCAGAAGCAGCAGACACATATTCCAAAGGTAGAGCTCAGCCTCAAGATTCCCATCCCAGAATCCCCCCCAGAAGTTGCCTTAGGCACAGAGAGGAATACAGTGGACATGTAAGCAGGTGTCTTCCATCTCCAGAAGCCGGCAGGTGAAAAGTGAGGCCTACACAGATGAGGACCAGTGCCCAGGCCAGCAAGGTCAAATGGCACAGTCCATGCAGGGAAAGTTTAGTGCAGGGAGGCCCCAGGTTTAGGGGGCAAACAGAGCCTGTAAATGGAATATTGACAAATCCACAGTGCAAATGAAACTCATTAAGCATTGCTTTGCTAAAGATTAAACCTTCATTTTTACACTTTGAAGTTTGGTAATTTACTAAAATGTATTTAGATACTGTATTGTTTCACAGGGATTTGAAATGACTTATAAGAATAAAACAAAATGAATAAAAATTAAACTTGATATGTGAGGGCAGCCAGGTGGCTCCGTGGGTTAAGGCACTTGCTGAGTATGCCTGACAACCCAAGTGTGATCTCCCGAATCTACATATAGGTGGAAGAAAAGAACTGATTTCACAGGATTGCTCACTGACCTCTACATGTGTGCTAAAGTGCACACACCCTGCCCCTCACATCATGTACACATACACACACACACACAAACACAGACATACAGTCACACAATAATAAACTTTTAAAAATAGACTCAGGAACACTAATTAAAATAAGAGATCAATGCATAGGAAAGTAGACATAGAGATTCAAGAAACTGAATTCCGATAACGATTGAAAAATAGATGATATTTGGGTACATTTCTTGGTGGCCAAGCACAAAACAAGCAAACACACATAAAACCCTATTTGCAGGGTTGATTTTTATTATAAAAATACACATAAACATAGTGGATAACATTCTTCTCCACTTGGTTAGCACATACTGGCCACGACAGAGTATTCTGCAGATGATTCTGGATCATGTTGTGAAATGTCCATTTACTCTCCAATCTCCTTTTACTACAGTTAATGGTAGATTGTGTTTTGTGACACTGAACAATACAAGACTTTTGTTTGGTTTCATTTTTGAGACAGGTTTTCCCTGTAGCCCCAGCTGGCCTTGATCTTACAAAGATCCACCTGCCTCTGCCTAACAAGTGCTGGGATTAAAGGCATGTGCCACCATACCTGACAATACTAGATTTTTTAACAAATAAGAATTATATTTTCCTCCTTTCTTGCCCACAGTTGTCATCACTGGCTTGTTACTTTGGTCCTCATCTCTTTTCACACTTGAATACCAGTCACTAACACTAGGGCAGTAGGGTGGAACTCCTCTAAGCACTTTCATACATGTGCCACAGAATTCGCAGCAAATCTGTGAGGAGATTTTTGTTACTATTTCCATTTTAGAGAGCAAGAAAATACAGCTTAGAAAGCCAAAGTCACGGCTAGAAAGTGGAGGTGCTGAGGAGCAGGTGGAAGTCAGACTGACAGGCTGTCCTGCCTGTCTCACACATTCAGAAAACTCCTCCAGTCACAGGCAAACTAAGACCACTGGTCATTTTCTGCTTATCACTGTGGACACATTTCTCCATCTCCATGGGTTTCAGTTTCTCCACATGTAAAAGGGGAGCTAGAAATAGTCCTTGCCTCACAATGTTGCTGCAAAGAATACATTCATTCACTGGGAGATGGCTCAGTTAGTAAAATGTTTGCCACACAAACATGAGGACTTGAATTTGAATCCCAGTATCCACGTAAAAAGCCAGGCACCACAGTGCCTATAATCCAAGCCCTGGGGTGACAGAGACAGAAAATTCCTGTGGCTTACAGGTCAGCCAGTCTAGCTAATAGGGAGCTCCAGTTTCACTGAGAAACTCAGTCTCAAAAAGCAAGGCGAAGTGACTGAGGCAGTGTCAATTTCTGATTTCCACATGCAAGTACATTCACACACAGACGCACTCCCATATGTGTGCATACCCATACGAGAACACATGCACACAAAGAGAATAAATTAGTTAAAAGACATAAAGTACTTAGAAAAGTATAACGAAATACTGCATATGTTATTTTTTATTTTCATTTATTTTTTATGTGTATGAATGTACTATCTGCATATAGGTTTGTACACCCATGTCATGCAATGCTGTGGAGGTCAGAAGAGGGTGTCAGATTCCCCTGGAACTGGAGTTAAAGATGGTTCTCAGCTGCCATGTGGGTGCTAGGGATTGAACTTGGGTCCTCTGCAAGAACAGTTGGTGCTCTTAACCGCTAGGCCATCTCTCCAGCCTATACTGCATATGTTATTATTTCTAATTCCTCATGGTTTCTGTCTAATACATTAAAAGCCTGTTAATAATCACATTTATATGAGTGTATATAAAGCAAGAATGCAAGTTCTTCAGAAGAAAATTGATTTTTTATTAAATAAAAAATTTTGAATACAAGGATCTTCATTGTTCTCTGTTGCTGTGTTTGATAAGGTGCACCAAGCTTTGATGCCATTGTCTGTCTTCAGGATGTCTGGTTGGTTGCCCATTTTTTTTAAACAGCTAAGGAATATTGCTTGGTAGCTGAATTTTTAGGGTGGCCAGACAAGAAGAAAGATTTAAACAATGCAGTGGGCATGGCTGGTGGACCCCTGACACCTGTTCCTCTGTTCTCTCAAGCAGAGCCCCACCATGTTCAATTCACCACTTGTCGTTATTGAGCTGTGTGAACCCCAAATGTTCATATGTTGAAGGCTTGTCTCCCTTGGGGTAGTGTGAGAAAATGATGATAGAATATTAGAAAGTCAGGGCCTAGCGAAGGCCTTTAGCTCACAGAGAATGAGCTCTTGAAGGGGATTTTAGCACTCTGGTCTCGAAGCTTAAAGGAGATGGAAACAGGACAACAAAAGACAAAATTAAGTCTTGTTTCATCTGCTCATTCTACCACTGGACCTGCAAGCAGCAAGAAGCTGGCTGTTGGGAAGGGTGAATGTGTTAGGTACATAAGAAGGACATGGAATCTAAAGATGCACAGTATGGCGTATGATGGACTGAGCTGTGCATTCCCTAAAATTCAAATGTTGAACCACTGTCTTGGAATGTGAATATTAAAGGGACAGGATATTGCAAGAGGTTAAATGTTATGGTTTGACATGGAATTTCCCCTACAAGATCATGTATTTGGATAACTGGTCCCCAACTGGTGGAGCCGCCCACTACCACGGAGCCACCCATTACCATGCCTTTCCACCCTGATAGACTGTTTCCTCTCAGATTGTGAGCCACATCAGCTCCTTTCTCCCTTAAGCTGCTTCTTGGCCAGTGTTTATTACAGTGAGAGGACATACTTTCCTATTAGTCAACTAACACAGTGATAAGTAAAAAATGAGAACACAGGATGGCCCTAATCTAATGTCAGAGATGTCCTAATCAGGAAATAAAATGTGGGTACACACGGGGATATGTCTAAGGATGTACATACAGAGAAAAGACTGTGTGGGATATTTTTCCTCGAGGCTCAGGAAAAATGAAATCTGCCAATGTCAAACCTGGATTTCCAGCCTGCGGAGATGTGAGAAAATAAATTTTCATTCTTTAAGCCAATCAGTGTGTTTCATTTTGTTTTGGAAATTCTAGCAAACAAAAACAGAGACGGCATCTAAATGCAGACAGACAGACAGACAGACAGACACACACACACACACACACACACACACATATCAATGAAGACAGGAGTCAACAAAGCCACTCTACATCTTGAGCTTGGACACCTAGCCAGGCTCCTGTAGCTTGTGGCTCTAGTTTCTACTCCAGAAAAGTAAGCTGTTGGCTTCCTGCAATGTGGCCCCAGCTGCCTGCTTTCTGGTGTGGCCCTAGTTCCCTATCTGTCATTCATGCAGCACTGCTTCAAACAGCAAGCTCCAAAATGAATCAAGATGAAACATATAGTAGAAAGGAAAAAAGAAAGATGGAAGCAGAACAAAATAACAGCTTAATCCAAGAGAACCAGACATGGACATCTCTGAAGAGAAACAATGAGGAAAAGATGGGTTTTGACTCATTAGCTGTCATGGGAATGTAAAACACAAGTTGAGGAGATTAAGCATATCACTATATGGTTGGGATGGTAAAAAGAACGCTCTATGTGAAAAGTGAGGTCAAAAATTTATATAAGATCGAAACTAAGAGTCACTGAATTAACTGACTATGCCTCTAATTTTATAAAACTTGTTCATTTTCTTGGAAAATATAAAGTAGGCTACTACCACAGAATTAAGATGAAATAAAGGACAAAAAGAAAAAAGGTTGCAAAAATATCAACCTTCTCTCAGAGCATTCCTGTAGCTGAAATGCTTCTCCCCCAGTGAAAAATATCACATACAGAGCATCTAAATAACGATCTGTACATCTGGCAAGAAAGGAGGGTCTGCTTCCCCTCAAGGGTGCACTGCACTTGGGGGTAGACACTGCTGTTCCCCACACCTACCTTCAGGGGGGCGTCGACATCCATGGTGAACTGGGGAACCTTGTCAGTCCAAGGCAAGAATTTCTTAGTTTTGTGGTCCAGATAATAATCAAAGATGGTTCCCTGGGATGGTAACTTCACGGCTTTCATCTCTTTTTGCCACCACCGACTAAACTCAGCTTGATAATCAGAAAGCTAAAGAGAACAGGAGAAACCTTGAGTGTAGGCTTGGAAGACACATACAGCCCCTCCAAATCTGGCTCAGTACAGGGTCTGCTGGGTACTAAGCCATAATCCCAAACCAAACTCCTGGGTTGGAGCTTACCAGGATAAATAAATCACTTAGTTACAAGTGATGTCGCCACACAGGTAGACAGCTGAGGGTGTGGGATGCCATAAGGTACAAAAAGCTTAAGATGAGAGGCAAGTGCAGTGAGCCTCAGATCACGTCTCAGTTATTAAATCTAATAATGAGTAATCCTGAAAATCACTATGCCAGGTATTGCAGGATAGTAGTGATCAGTACTGGTGTTGATTTCTACCATGTCAGTACCAACTGATATCAAAATAAGAAAAATAAGAATATAATGCAGACATTTTAAAAACTGGACCCATTTTCTGCCTTAAGTACTTCCCTTTCTTCTAAGTTCATAGCCACCTGACCCTTTTATTGCTAACATATCTTTTCTTTTATAAAATGATGATGATTATAAGCAATCATTTTTTAAAAACATGTATTCACTCTGAAAAATAACATACTGGCAACCCTTTCTCACTTGTACAAAGTGTCCTTAAAACTTAGTCTATCATTTACATTCAAGATAGAAGACTATTGGGAGGGAGAGATGGACAAAGGCCTGGGCTTGGTTCCTAGCAGGACACAACTGGGAATCTGGCTGACAACCCCATAGATATCAACTCTTGTCCTCCAGGAAAGACACAGGCCAGGGACCCAGCTCTGCAGTTGAAATATCTTATACAGCAATACACACAAGCCCTTGGTTGTTGGATTAGAATGTAGGAAATAGAGGAAAAGGAACAGTGTCTGTGTACTGAGATAAGCAACGAAACCTTTCTGAGTCTATGGACTGAGATGGTCTGCCCCAGGGACTTCTATATTCTCACTAGCCTGGCCCAGTGACTCTTACATCCTTGGGATTGGCCTGGTCTACTGAATTTCAGTAACGTGTGGGTATTCATTGTTTTTTGCAATTGTGTCTTTATCTAAGACCTCAACTCCCATTTCCTTGCTCTTGCTTGGATATCCCTATGTTCTTGAACTTTGGTACCCTCTAGTTCTGGGCTATTCACATTCATGAGTCGTCAGGAAGATTCCTTCAGGTAGAGAGTGAGGACTGGGCCAGAAGAGTACTCTGTAGGGGAAAATCCAAACTTGTGTCCATGGCACCACACCATCCATGTGCTAACCAATTTAGTCTCGTTGAAATTATTTTCAGATAGGAAGCATGGGATATTTTAGCAACCTACAAACAAGCCAATGTAGCTTTAAATATTACAAAGACAATTTTTTACCTGGCTCCCTTCTCTGTACACAGAATACACATGACATCTAGTTATCTTCAAAATCTGCTTTGCCTAAAATTCCATCAGTAAAATGATCTGGGTGACAAATCCTTGATTGTTTAATTTGTTAAAATAAAATGTGACAGTTTTGGAGTAGGGGAGGAACAAGTGGCACCTCCGCTTGCAGCCTGGGGTGGGGAAGAGGCTGCCCAGCTGAAGGAGATGCAGATCCCACAAAATGCCTTGGAAGAAAAAAGCCAGTTATGGAGGAAAGCCACCCGGGTGACCTGCTTAAACTGCAGGCTCAGGAAAGCCACCTTTGATGACAGGCCCAGATCAGGGAGTAGAGTATCCCAGAAAGAATACTGCTAGTGCAAAGATCCTGTGGTTTCAAAGAACTTGGTGTGCTCAAGAAACTGGCCAGTGCTGCTGGGACTGGTGGGGTTCCAGGGAGAAGCAAACGAACAAGTGGCAGGAAACAGTGGGCAGGGCTGGCCAGATCCAGGGGCATCGTAAATAATATGAAAATACTGTCATTTAGGTTAAGGGATATGACTCCATCAAAGGGTTGAAAGTGTAGAGTAGATCATGTGATTTATGTTTCAACACATCTCTCTGCCTGCAGAGCGACTAAACAGTCACAGGGGTGAAGGCAGAAGCAGAGAAACTGGTGGACGGGCTACTTCAGGAGGCTGGCAACTGGGGGGGGGGCTAAGAGAGTGGGTGGAGGGCCCTGTGGAGGTTGCCTGTGAAGACCCCAAGTGTGTCTGTTGAGGTCTGACCTGGCCTCAGGCCTTTGAGCACATCATTTTTTTCCTCTAAGTTTTCCTTATTTATAGAGACAGTGCTACTTCTCCAGGGAGGATTTTTCATTGTGAAGAGTAAGTGATGTGGCTTATGAAAAGCCCGACATACCTTCCCCAGTGTGTACTACTCCATTTGCTGACCTGAAAAATGGCTGTCCAAGATCAATTTCTGGGTCTGACTCATTCACATTCCCAACTCCACCACCTTTCTTGACATAACACAAAGCCCTTAAAGATTTGAGAGCGATGGTAACTACTGATCATGGATAGTCAATGGGAGTGGAAGGTGATGCGCTGCTTATGCTTCAAAGACTGAGTGGAAGGCTGGCAAGATGAAGAGAAGATGGAAGACGTGCTGGGAGGGAGAAGAGGAGCCACAGCAGGGGTTGGAAAGTTCTCAGGTGTCAATGCCTTCCTGATTCTACAGTTCTAGAGAAGAACGAACCTGGAGGAGGGCACCGAAAGAAAAGTCAGGGGTTGGGGAGGTTCGAAATCCACCATCCTACAAACCAGGCCTCAGCACCTGACACAACAAATGCCTGGCCCTCCCTCCAAGCAGCACTAGGTGCCCTTCTATGGGAAGCACTTGGAGATCACAAAAGGACAGCTGGCATCTGGCAAGAATAGAAAATAATCTGCAAGGCCAAAGTTATTTATAGTTGTGAGTTCTGATAACAGTGACAAGAAACAGAGCTGGCCCAGGGGTTACACAGCCAGCAAGGAGCTGGCCGAATGCCGGCCACTCTTGGAGGCAACACCTTCCTATGACTGTTCCCTGCCTACACCTGGAGAGATCTGGGGAGGGAGAGAAGGTGTGCCATTTTAACCTAAAGAGTCAGAGACACTCTTTGGAGCACTGTGGTCAGAGAAAGACTGAAGTACCATAGGAGATGTGACCTTTGGAGCATGGCCATCCTGGGTGAGAAGTCTGCTGCCACCCGGGGGCCTTGGAGCCAGTGCTTTGTCCCTATGAGTGTTCTCTGTACAAGCAGGATACTTCAAAGCAGTATGACAGAGTCTAGAGAAAGGTCATCTGCACATGGAAGTAATGATTGAGGTGAGATGGGAGTGTTTCTAGCACTTGCTAAGTCTACGTGGTGGGTTGTGTGAGCGCTTGCTGAGTTCTGTCTCAAGTGCTTCCCACAAGACAACAGAAGCCACTAAAGGCTATGTCATAAGTGCTGTGTAGGTAGGACAGTTTCACTTTAAGCTCAAAGACTCATGGGACACGATTGCCCCATCATTGACTATGGCTCATGGATAACAACTCTGGATATAGTTAGGAACTGGTTATAGGTGCAAGTGACTGGAAGAAGAGCTACTTGAAGGGTCCCATGTGCTACGCACTACCACCATCCTCTCCCCACTCTACCAGCTCATATGAGGAAATCCCGAACGTCACCATGATGGTGTTTGGAGAGAACGTCCTTGAGAGATGCTTAAATTTAGAAGACATCATTGTGGGGCCCTCAGGAAGGATAAACGGCTCCAGGAAAAGAAACACCAGAGAGTCTCTGGTAAACTATGACCCACTGAGGTGTCATGTGTACCATGGGAAGAGTTCTCCCCAGAGCCCAGCCATGCCAGGACCTGAGCACTGGGAGAAATGAATTCCAGTTGTTGAAGCCACCTCAAGGTGGTCTGAAATGATCCACTCCTAAGGGTACAGACTCCACAGCTACTTTGTAAGTTACACTGAAAGTGTCTGAGATAATGGGATGCAGAAGAAAGGAAGAACGAAGTCCCTTGGTCTTAACAAGAGTAACTGGGAAGGAAATGCCACTGAAGGACAAGTGTGGGTGTGCTTCCGAGGAAGAGGTGCACTGCAGACACAGAGTGTGGCTGGCCTGTGAAGAGCACCCAGAGGAGATGCAGGTGCAAACAGACGTGAACTCAAAAGGGCTGAAGCCACAGACTTGGCACTGTCCACAGAGGTGACCTGCATGGACTCTCGGCTGAATGCCAGGCTCACAAAACAAGGCAGCTAATACAGATGTGTGATAATGCAAAAGAAAGATATGGAGCACATTTTATACTCCCACCTTTACACACACCACACACACACACACACACACACACACACACACACACACACACACACACACACACACACACACACACACACACACACACACACACACACACACACACACACGTACACACAGCTGTTTTTCAACATACCTGATCTTTTAGCAGGGTGCCTCCAAATGCCCAGACACAAGCAAAGACAAAGTAGACTTCATAGATTTCTTTCGGGCTGTCAGAAGGTACATTCTCAGGAGTTAATAAACACTCCAAAAGAGCACAAATGGTCTAAAGAAAAAGAAAATCCATTCATTTAGGTCAATAACTTTTTTTCAAGGGTGGAAAAGGTTCAAATATTTTCTTATAACTCTACCTCATATGAGATTATGCAGTTTTTCAAAACTCAGTGATTTGCTAAATTTGGAGATATAAAAATTATTGCCTTGGATGTGTAAGTCAGTGGTACAAATAAATTGTCACTTTTAATCAGTCTGTATAATAACAAACTAGTTGAAAAACAAATATCTTAAATGACTTGAATAATCACTAGGTAAACAAGAAAGACACACACACACACAAACAACACACACACACACACACACGCACACACACACACACACACACACACACGGAGGAAATCATATTAACATGGTATTCTGATACCCACTTTCTCACTTAAAAACACAATGAAGACATCTTTCCTCACCAATAACTGTTCCCTAGTGATGCCCCTAGGGAGATCCCACTGAGCAGCAGGCATATGCTGACCGATTTCCCTCTTCTTACACACTTCTTTCCTCAGTACTCTACATTTTTTTTTCCTGTTGTCATAAATTTAGCATGTTGCACTGGCAACCCTTTGGCCTGTGGCACTTTTTAAAGATATCCACCCAAATTTAAGATTATAATGGACACAGTTCAGGAACTTGTTCTTCATAGCCAGCAGGTGAAATGGCAATGTGCTGAGCTGGCCCTAAACTTGGCCTCCCTAGGTCCATCTCAACAGCATCAATGGAAAGTGGGTAGAGCAAGGTCCTTGGCCATAGGAGACAATAGCCAGTAATGAACCTCTCTGTGGGCTCATTTCCTGAACCAAAAAACATTTGTCTTTAGTCAGTATTATCACAGACTCTAACATCTTAAGACACTGTTGCCCTAGGCTATGGAGTCAGCAATACATCATCATCACAGCCAGAGTGATGGGGCCAGTATTTACCAGTTTGTGAGCTTGCCTTTGTCTCCTAGACATGAAAGACAGTGAAATGCTTCTCATTTAAGCAGATAAACATGTTACATTATAAAAATCTGTTTCTATTATTTTATATTATGTCAAATCTGTCAAAATAAGAACTTTCAAATAAAGCTGATCATTTCTTACCAAGAAAAAAAAGAGTATAAAAATGTGACGATTTTTACTTCTGAGGGCAAACTTTAGTGTTCTAAGGAATGTGTAAAATCAAAACAAAGATGACCAATGGACCACAGTAAGATGCTGTTAGGTAAACACATCAATGAGTCAGTATTCTTCTACAGTTCTCAGAGTTTGAGAAGCATTCTGAGCTTCATGTAAACAATTAATAAATCATATTTTAATGTGTATCTTGAAAGAATTAATATACTTTATCAAACTTAAGAAAGTATGTTCTAGGAAATGCAATACATTAATTCTTTTATTTGTTTTATTTATTATTTTTGTATGTGTATGAGTGTACCCTCTGCATATAGGTTTGTGCACCCATGTCATGCAATGCCACAGAGGTCAGAAGAGGGTGTCAGATTCCCCTGGAACTGGAGTTAAAGACAGTTCTTAGCTGCCATGTGGGTGCTGGGAATCGAACCTGGGTCCTCTGCAAGAGCAGTCGGCGCTCTTAACCTCTGAGCCATCTCTCCAGCCCCAATACATTAATTCTTTAAAATAGTCGCTTTAGGGGTTGGAGAGATGGCTCAGTGGTTAAGAGCACTGGCTGGTATTGCAGAAGACCCATATGGCGGCTAACAACTGGAGTCTTTAACTCTAGTTCCAGGGGATCCAACATCCTCTTCTGGTGTTCACAGGCTTTGCAGGACATGGGTGCCTATATATATACACATGGAGGCAAAATGTTCATACACGTAAAAAATAAATAAAATATTTTTAAAAAGAAAAAAGTGTTATTTTAAGCTGTTCTTTTTTTACATTCATTTTTGCCTCAATTTCCTTCCTTCTAAGAAACCACAGGAACCACTGGTCTAAAAACAACTGCTTTAAGGGAGCTACAAATTAAATGCCATTTCTGTATACCACAAAAGGAAGAAGGGAGGGCAGAAGTCACATTAATTCCCACTGACCTATTTTCACCTAGTCTTGAATGAAAGAGTTCACACCACAGAGAATCACACAAATACACAAGTCAAATTGAGAGAGACCATGATCCTGGTTCTCACACGCATTACACCAGAGGCAGTCTAATTAGGCTAACCACATAATTAATTAATTATGAATAAATTCAGACCTGCTTTCAGAAATAAATTATACCTCGGATAATTACTGTTGAATACTATCGTTTACTTAATTGGTGTGTGAATTATCCCAAAACCTGAACTTTCCCTTCTTATTATGCTTGCGACTATGTCTAATTCGGCTTCAAACAAATTTGGTAACATAGTAACTCAATGGGAACAAAGTTCTTAGAAATCAATTTGGTTCCTAGAGGATGGAAAGCATTTCTAATTGTAAATCTATTTTTTTTTTTTTTTTTTTTTTTTGGTCTTTTTGAGACAAGGTCTCCCTGTAGCCTCAGCTGTCCTGGAACTCACTCTGTAGACCAAGCTGGCCTTGAACTCACAAAGATCTGCCTACCTCTGCCTCTCAAGTGCTAGGATTAAAGGCGTGCGCCACCACGCCCGACTAATTGTAAATCTTTTGTGAAGTTGATACTTCATGGTCTCAATTTTCATTTCCGAGTTGTGGACAACTTTATTAACAAATCATATATACCTTTGACTGGTACAAGTTGTCTCCCAGGAAAAAAAATGATCTCTGAGCATTAAATTCTCCATGCACACTGACACACCTTCAGAAATGTGTGTGTGGAGAACAACCCAGATGCTTTGTGTACTCACTGGTCAGCCTCTTTAATTCAACCTTTTTATCTTATTCCAAAACATACCAGGTAACTGTACTGGGCGAGTGTTATGGTTTGAACCTGAACTATTTTCCCCACACTCGGGTTTTGAACATTTGTCTCCCAGCTGGTTGCGCTATCTTGGGGGTGGGGAGAGCTATGGAACCTTTAGGAGGTGGGGCTAGCTGGTGTGGGTAGATAGTAGGGATGGCCTGTGGAAGGTTATAACTCAGCTCTGGCTCCCGTAGTGCTCTCTGCTTCCTGGCTTATTGTGACATGAACAGTCCTTCATGCTCCCAATGTCATATATTCCTTTCCCGGTTGGACTGAAGCCCTCTCAAACTGTGAGCCACAGTAAATTTCCCCTCTCCTATTTCTGTTGGGTACTGTGCTGACAGTGACCTGAAAGCAACTGATACAGCAAGTTGCATACGAGCTAGAAAATATAATAAATAAAGAAGGCTGTAGCAACTCTGCTCTTCTAATTCTGTTCCAGCATACTTGGGAAGATATAATGATTTCATAAACACATATTGAGTACCTACTAAGTGCTAAAACTGTAAATCTTAGGGATGGAAAAGCAAATAAATATGATCTCTTCTCTCAGCTCATAATCTTAGCAAAAGAAGCAAACCACAAACCCAAATGATGATACATTGTGTTTTGTGCAATGGGAGCTTACCAAGAGTTCCAGGGAAATGGGCTGGGCAGGAGGGTTGGCATGACTAATGATTCTGGAAATCTCATTTTCTTTTTTTATATGCCTATTCATTTATACATGTATATGTGAATGTTTGCATGCTTGTAACACATGTGAATATGTGTATGTGTACACAGTGCCTGTCACAGGTGTGGAGGTCAGAGGACAACACAGGAGTCAGTTCTTTCTTCTCACTATGTGGTCCCAGAGATGGAGCTCAGGTCATTGGGTTTGGTGGCGGGAGTCTCTATCCCATGTCATCTTGTCAGCACCTCATCTCATCTTCTTAAGCAAGAAAAGGCTTATGTTATCTTGCTTGAGCCCTGCCTCCCGCAGGCCTAGACAATCAGATGGCAAGACTGAACACAAACCTGCACCAGGCTGCTCTCTGGAATAGACGTGATGGCCTTAAAGCTGGTTCTTAGCTTCTCCAAGCACACAGGAATGTATTTATCAAAAAGAATAGTTAAATTGGCCTTTTCTGATTGATGACGCCTTCTGTCTATCCAGCTGGCCACATACCTGAAAAGAAACACAGAAAAGCTTTTATTGAACAAGAGCCTTGAAAAGCGGGATGCCACTGCGTCCGAAGCTCCCCCTCCACACAGCTTGGCGCAACACTTCAAGGACGTGTTTAGTGGGTTCGCTCTGTTTCTCAAATGGCAAATATTTTTTAAATGGCCCTTTAAAGACTTGTTTTAATGGCCATTTTTACTTTAATGAAAAGAATGTAAAAGAAACTCCTAATAGCACTTAGAAGGCCAACATAATAGCGCATAAGTAGGCCATTACCGAGCGTTTATAGGAAGTGCAGTGTGTCATTTCCTAAAGGACTGAACCCTTTTCATGGTGGAGGCCTTATTTATGAAAACAGCTTGGCATTTTTCTTGATTAATCTTGGCATCAATTATTTAGTAATGAGAAATCAGTTACAAATAAAGAGGTGAGCATTCCACAGAGGCCACTTCATATGTCCTGCTTTTCCGCCAGACTCTGTAACTCAACCAGAAAGCTATAATCTGTTCCCAGCCAGGGCTCAGAAGTGCTATGTCTTGCCTAAATATATTGATGCCTGTATACTATATAGATATGTCCATTTTAAGTTTATAAAATGTTTATTTTGATATATTAAATATCTCCACTGTATTAGTCAGCTACTTACCAATGACACAAAGCCTGACCGAATGGCATCTTTAGTGGTCTCTGGGGTGCAACTAAGAGATGCTAAATGAAAAAGAATCCCTCAGAAAGTTATGATTAAGTAAGAAGCAGTGGTAATAAATACATTTAGCAGCCTGCACATGAACAGTGCTACCACAGACCCATTACGGCTAGTCCTTTGTGTAAGTAAGTCAGATTTTTGCATTCTGAATATGGTAGAAATGAAGGCAGGATGTCTGTTTTATAGAAGCCTTCCTTTCCATAGACATCACAGAAGGGTCTCATGAAATAGTCAGCAGCATTACATGGTGGTTATAGAATGACAGCTATCACAGTTCCCAGGTCCGAGAAGAACAGGCTTCAGCAGATATCTGCCTTCATAAGACCAGCAAGACAGACTGCCTCTAGGAGGTGATTATGACATGGTGACCGAAGACAAAGGCAAGAAAGCCATGTCTCTTCTCAGCAGCTGATTTTGCTATCCATCAGAGGACAGTGCCAAAGTGGAATCCTTGTTATATATTATATATAATAATCCTTGTTATTGTATGTTGTGGTGTGTGTGTGTGTGTGTGTGTGTGTGTGTGTGTGTGGTATGTGCACATACCATGAAATGTGGAGAGGATAGAGGACAATTTGCAGGTGTTGGTACTTGCCTTCCACCTTGAGGGTCCCAGGCAATAAAGTCAGGTTGTCAGGCTTGGAGGCAAGTATCCAAATATCTTGTACCCACTGAGCCATTCTGCTGGCCCTAGAGGGGAATCTTTTTATTCAGAGCTTATGGAAGGAGAAGTTGTGGAGAGAACTGCTCAGAGAGACAGAACTCTTAACCCAGACCACCCTGTCTAAGTTCCCTTACCTATTAACCAGGGCACCTTAAGAAAGTGACTTGTCTATGCTTTTATATTCCCCATCTATAAATGGAGATACTCACATTGGCTTTTGGGCTAAGATCATGTGTAGTATATATGTAGATGATAATAATATGGACTTCCTAGAGCTTCGTGCACCAAACAAATGTATGTGTATGAAGTGCTTAGATCAGTATCTAACATATATCAGTAAAGTTTACTTATCATCACAGAGATGATGTCACTGAGAGACCTGGGTGCAGATTCTGCCTTTGTCACGCTCTGCATCTCCTAAATGTGTTCAGTCGAGTATAACAGTTGTCAGCTAAGGCGCTGGTTCAACATTCCAATGGTATCAACATTCCAAATTCTATCTCCCTACAAAGTAAGAGTCACTAGGAACACCAACCCCCCCCCAAATAGCCCCCAAATGGGATTTGTATTTAGGTGGCAGGTAGAACTATTTGCCGAGGCACACTGGCAGTAGCCAAAGCTTCTCTTTGGAAACATACAGGGCCCACTAGAAAATGTTGCCATGATTCCATCATCTCTATAACCATCAGCTGCCAGCTTGATCAAAATAAGCCACATGGTAAAAAGACGGCCAACACAGGACCTCTGTCACTCACAAGGCATACAGACTGAATAGTCTATTAGCACCTAGGGACTCTTTAAATTTTCATGTATAAATGATTCCTAAACTACCATAGTTTAGAATAAATACAGGTATTAGGAGAGCAAACTTAGAAGACTAGACCATTATATACAGCAGTGGAAAAATTTTCTGAAGACCCAGATGTGTCTGCAATTCTTTCCACCTCACTTCACAAAAAATGCTACAGACTGTAAGACGAACAGTAGGAATGTACCACTAACACAGGACAAGATTTTATAATAGTGTGCTTAGCCTTAGTCTACTGAAGAGGTTGCCCATACTGGTGCCCCAGCTTCAAGAATTGCTGCCTGCTGATGCCTAAGGCATTGTCTTAACTCCAGTATCTAGGTCACAGCAAGTTTCTTCGATATTTGTGGTGACGGGTCAGTGATATCTGGTTCACTTCCCTCCTCCAGAACAACTCCAGGTTTTCCATACAATCTCTAAAACTCCTTGGGGGTCTGGAATTACCTAGGTTGCAAAATTTGGGGAGGGGGTATCAGACCTTGCCCAGCAAGCTTCTGGTTCTCAGATGTGTACAGCAGCCAGGAAGAGTGGCAGAGTTAGCAGGGCACTGACTGGTGTGTGCTAATATTTCTGAATCTGTTTATTTACAAGTATATGCAGAGGCTGAACCTGCAGGGGTTCAGGACATGCTCATCACACACAGAAGGGAGAACTAGTCACACAAAGCCAAAAGAACATCAGAAGAGAAAGCACTAGAAGAAAATCACAATGGACCCTGTGGCTTCAGAGATTGATTATTAGTAGTCTCTTTTAGACTCTCATTAAGTTCAGATACAGCTCCTTTTCCCCCCTTCATTATGTGCAAGCTAAGTTTGGTAAATCCCACTTCCAATATTATTCTCATATTTTAATAATTATACTAAGAGCAATTACACATGAATTTTATGAATTTATTGCCTATATAATCACTTTCTTAGTAAAAAAATCATCACTGATCATACTCCAGAAATTTCTTCTAATTTTTTTACCTTACATCTTGTGTATGCTTGCCAAGCATTTTTGTACTAAGCCCTATTTCTCAAGATCTTTATAGACATATATTAACTGTCTAGGATCTTTCCAGTAAATGTTCTAAAACTCAGAATTAAAATGGTATTTGACTTCTACAGCCAGCGCCATGGCTGTTGTGATTATTAAGGATGCTGTCTGAGCTCAAATGCTTTGCATCTATAAAGTGTAAAATAATTAATCTCCATGAATTTTAATCAAATAAAAGGAGTTTAAATGGTAATGATACTGCTATTTTTAATTCTTACATAGAATATCATAAAGACAAAGCTGGGCATGGTGGCGCATGCCTTTAATCCTAGCACTCGGGAGGCAGAGACAGGCTGATCTTTGTGAGTTCAAGGCCAGCCTGGTCTACAGAGTGAGTTCCAGGACAACTGGGGCTACAGGGAGACCCTGTCTCAAAAGGACAAAAAAAAAAAAAAAAAAAAAGAATATCATAAAGACAATACGAATATAGTACTTCAAAGTCTTGGGTATAGTTCTCTAGTATGAATCTGACAATAGACTTCTCAGTTCTTTACAGTAAAGGGCTTAGAAACACCACACTCCAGCAGCTATGAGCATAGGGAACCTAGCTTAGATCCCAAGAACCACTACTTATATTCAAGGCCATACCTTTTGGATGCTTGGAGAAGTGATGACTTAGATCTCGAGTAAGGAAAATCTGAAATGAACCCAGAAATCAAAGTACCCAAAGAAGATTCAGAAAGGTAAATAAATTAAAGAAAAGAGAAGTGACAAATTGAGGGGGTCCTCCTGGCAAAATCGATGACAGTCTGAGAACCCCAAAGAATCCTAGTAATTAGCTCTGTATTACCCACAGAACTAAAACAACCTGTGAGCAAAAAGTGTTAGGAAAGTTAGGAAAGAAAGGAAGAAGGAGAGGGAGGGAGGAAAAGACGGAGGGAAGGTAGGAGAGACAGAAAGAGCAAGCTAGCGAGTGAGTGAGAGAGAGAGAATGAGAAGGAGGGAGGAAGGGAGAGAGAGAATGAGAAGGAGGGAGGAAGGGAAATAGAGGCAACAAAAGGGTTGAGAGAAAAATATGTAGACAGAATGACTGAAAAAAGGAACTTGCCACTTTGAAACTAGGAATGGGCACCCACTGCGAGACTTAGCTTGGGTTCTTCTATCTAAAATTATAAATTCCATGAAGGAATAAGTTGGGGGAATGTTCTAGATAAATGGGACAACAGAGCCAAATAAAAAAATGAGCGATCTTGGTTTTGATGCTACATTTTTTTAAAGGTAGAGAGGAAATGACATGAGTAACTAGCAAGATTGGAAAAAATGTTTATTTCGCTGGGTGTGGTGTCACATACACTAATCCCAGCACTTGGGAGGCAGAGGCAGGCAGATCAAGTGAGTTCAAGGCCACCCTGGTCTACGTAGTGAGTTCCAGGACAGCTGGGGCTCCAGTGAGACCCTGCCTCTAAATAAATAAATAAACAAATAAATAAATAATAAACAAACAAACAAATAAATAAATGTTATTTCAAGGACAGATGTCTTAAGGATATGAATTATATTATTTTCATAAAAAGAATATTCTAGTTCTTAGAAAATGCCAAAGTGCACAGGCATGAAATGTCTTAATGTCTCCAACTTATGTTCACATTTTTTGTAAAAATTAGTAAGAAGACAACACGGCTTTATATACATGTGCATGTATAAGTGTATTTGTCAGCCAGAGACAAAGCTAAGGTGGTAACATGGTGACCAGATACTGCAGAACAGGGGTTGGGACTGTACCCTGTACTACCTTCTCAACTGTCCTATAGTTTTGAATACTTGGGAACAAATAGATGCACAAAATTCACACCTAAAATATGATTTTGGAAAATGAAATTAATAAGTATACTGATCTCTGAGATAAATAAGTGAATGCATATACAGCTATTACATTATGACATTAAAGTAAGGCTGTAAATTATCTGATAATTACAGGGTGAAAAAAAATACCCTAAATCTGAGCTAGTCCTATTCAGTGGCTTACTGAAACTCTTTTGGCAGCAGAAATAAAAAATATAAAAATACCCTTTAGAGAAGATTTCCCTTATTCTAGAAATGTCTTAGTTGGATCTGTGGTCACACACACAAAATGAATACATTTATCTCTGAAAGTAAAATCTTCATGAAAGTAAAATCTAATGGGAAATAGGGCCATTCTAATTCTTCAAGAGTTATTCTGAGCTATCATAAGCACATGTCACAATATGATAAGCTTGAGACCTAAGGGCAAGGGAGTTGGGAGGCAGGAGGATCACTTCTGAAATCAGACCACAGTGAGAAGGGTTGGGGAAATCCCTGAAGAAAGTGAATGGTACCCTACTGCACAGGGGACCTTGGATTCTGTGTATGTTGGGAGGTTTGGAGGGGAATTGAAGGGTACTAGAGAGACTCCTTAAGCTAGTTTTAGTCAAAAGAAGCCCCCCAGGAACAGAATCCTACCTGGAGAAAGATGCTACTAGTCAAAGAACAACTGCATTGTAGAGGTTTAATACTCACTCCTCTCTGTAGACAAATCCAGTGAAGCTCTACTGAAAAAGGCCTGGGCACGGCTCTGCTCCCATTAGTATAAATCCACAGAAATAAGAGCATCAGGCAGCATCTGTCAGAGCAGATGCTGTTCTCAAAGTCAAGTTAGGGTCAGGATGATTGAAAGGACCAGCCACAAAGATGAGCGTAAGGAGGTGAGAAACCAAAGACAGATTTTAGATCTGGAAGACATCCCCCTCTGAAAGCCCGTTGCTAAGAAAGCTTGGTCTTTGGGCCTTGACACTAATGGGACGTGGTGGGACCTATAAAATATGGAGCCTAGCAGAGGTATGAGGTCACTGGGGCATATCTTCAAAAAGGATTGTGAAGCTTAGGTTTCTTCCTTTTTCTTTCTGATATCAAGGTCACGAGGGGAACAGCTCAGCTCTACAATACTCTCCCAGCAGTACATAAGGTACTGCTTCATTATAGGCCTCAAAACAAAGAGACCAAGTGATGAGAGACTGCAGCCCAAGTCAGCTTTTTCTTTATAAACTCAGGTATTCTCAGGGATTTGCTATTGTAGAGGTTTAACACTCACTCCTCTCTGTAGACACATCCAGTGAAGCTCTACTGAAAAAGGCCTGGGCATGGCTCTGCTCAGCCATGACCAGCACAGGCTGATGACAAGGAGCACCCGGGACATGAAAATGAGAGACCAGCAGACCTCCAGGTCAACATAGAGTAGCTGGTGACCTAAGCTGAGGTCAACAGCCATCCTGACGTGACCCTGTGGGGAGAGAGCAGGAAATAAATAGCCTGGCCTTGCTCTATTCTCTCATTTCCTGCCAGGCCTCTACATGGGTCAAAGAAACCAGAAGTCAAGGGCGGAAGCCCAGTGAGGTGGTTACATGAGACAGTGTCCCAGGCAGAGACAGGTGTGGACCGGCTGACAGAGCACGTGGTCACTCACATAACTCAAAGGTTCTTAATAAGAGGGGGACACATGACTACACAACTGGAAAGGGTGGTCATCTGGAAGAAAGTGAGGGGACACAAAAGCCTTGCTCCAAATAAAGCTTTGTCACTGCCTGAACATATCTGCATATCATATGCACAGACATATAGTGCTCATCAAATTATTTATACCTAAAAGCTTAATATCCTATGCTATTTATTCACTTATTCAACAAATATTTACTGAGTGTTTAGCACTTGCAAAGTGTGTGATCAAGGTAATATGTAACTACAAATGACTTAAGCACCCAGGTGTTAATTTAATTATCTTTAAATTAACTTAATTATCTTTAAATTTAATTACCATTATCTTCTTCAAATCGTTTTAACTGAGATTAAATAGATAAATATTCTGGCTGGAGAGATGGCTTCACAGTTACGGGCACTGACTGCTCTTGCAGAAGACGCATGTTCAATTCCCAGCACCACATAGTGGCTAACAACCATCTGTAACTCCAGTTCCAGGGAACCTGATGCCCTCTTCTGACCTCTGCAGGCACTGCAGAACATGGGTGCACTTACACACATGCAGGCAATATACTCATACATAAAATAAAAATAATAAATACAGTTTTTTAAAAAATATAAATATTCTTAACTAGAATAATCTGATTAAAAAAGTGGACATAGGACTTGTACAGATCTTTCCCAAAAGACATACAAATGCCTAGTGCACACATGAATAAGCCCTGTACACACAGTACAAATCTCGAGAGAAGTACAATCCAACTATAGCCAGATACCACCTCACACCTATCAGTATGGCTACTAGAAAAGCAGAAAGAGAGGAAACAACTAAGATAAAACTGCAAATAACAAGTACTGGCAAGGATGTAGAGATACTCCTTGTGCACCCTCCTCTTGTGCATCCCTAGTAGGAATGTAAAATGTATGGCCACTGTGGAAAACACTAGACAGCAGGCCCTTAAAAACTAGAAATAGGGGCTGGAGAGATGACCTAGCGGTTAAGAGCGCCGACTGCTCTTGCAGAGGACCCAGGTTCGATCTCCAGCACCCACATAGAGGCTGAGAACTGTCCGTAACTCCAATTCCAGGAGAACTCCAGTTCCAGGGGAGTCTGACACCCTCTTCTGACCTCTGCGGCATTGCATGACATGGGTGTGCAGACCTGCATGCAGACAGTACATTCATAGACATAAATAAATAAATAAAATTTTAAAAAATCTTAAAAATAAATAAATAAATAAATAATATAGAAATAGAGTTAACATTTGGTCTAGCAATGCTGAGTATATACACAGAGGAACTGAAAACTACAGTAGGAGGAGGCAACTCAATCATACAAGTATCAACAGACAAATGGATAAAGAACAGTATGATGTTACTTACAACTATTACTATTCAGCCTTAAAAAGGAAAGATCCTGAACATGCCACCACATAGATAAACTGAAGACATTACACTAAGTGAAACAAGCTTGTGACAAAAGGAGAAACACTATATATTTCCACCTACATGGTGTACCTGGAGTATTCAAACTCAGGGACAGAAAGTAGGAAGAAAGGCTGCCAGGAGCGCAGCCAGCAGGGAGCTACTGCTTCAGGGTCACAGAGCTTCAGTTTGGGGAAATATAGAAAGTTCTGTGGGTGGGTGGTGGCATGGCGTTGGTTGCACAATAGCATGCCACGAGTTGTGTGTGCTTTTACAAATAGTTAATAGCAAATATTTTATATTACATACATTTTTTTTCACTACAAAAAATATTTAAGAAAAGAAGGAAATGCTCACGGATTCCAGCCCAGATCCTGTGGGTTGACATACAGAATACCAGCTCTGGAGACTGTGGCTGGGGTCGCTGTCCTCAGGTGATGGATCTCGAACAGAAGCCTCATGGAGGGAGTGAGAGCTATGCGCTCATTGCTGGCCAGGGTCAGTACCTGGAACGAGCAGTTTGTGGTGGTCACCAGAGGCAGGCCGCCACCAGAAGCCAGAGGAGTGGCCAACATACCATCGTAACCCATGCTGTCCCCAGGAAAAGAGCCACAGACAGGACTCATCTGAATCCAGATCTGAGCCCATCCAGAGGCAGCCTGGCCAACCCTTAAGGAATAAAATCTCCTTAATGAAGTCATGAAGGTCAACCCTCAAGTAACTGTAGCAATTGTTACTGATCCACGTATAAGTGTACTGGAAGATCTGAATTCCATTAAAAACAAATATTTTTGAAATCCAAATCACCATAGCTATCAACTATTCTTTTTTTTTTTAATTAATTTTTATTTATTTCTGTATGTCTATGAATGTACTGTCTGCATGCAAGTTTGTGCACCCGTGTCGTGCAATGCTGCGGAGGTCAGAAAAGGGTGTTGGATTCCCCTGGAACTGGAGTTCTCCTGGAATTGGAGTTTCAGACGGTTCTCGGCCGCCATGTGGGTGCTGGGGATCGAACCCGGGTCCTCTGTAAGAGTGGGTCGGTGCTCTTAAGTGCTAGGCCATCTCTCCAGCCCTAGCTATCAACTATTCTATAAGAGCTTAGGAAAGTATAAAGGCCCAGACCTCTGTTTTCTGATGTCTTTGTTCAGAAAGCAGTGGTCACTGCTAAAGTAGTCACTGATTCTACCTTGGAGTAAAGATGGCTCCTGATTTCTCTTTCGCCCCCAACAATAGGCTGTGTGTTACTAATTTAGTATCATGTTGTTATACTGTGTTTGCAGGGTTAACCGCAGAAACATGCTTGAGAAAGCATTTAAACACAATCTGTAGTCATAGCAACAACTTAATTTTCATACTTAAATTTCATCAGTTCCCGTACAGCACAAAAATCATTCTTTTATTGTCTATGTACTCAATATTTAAACAAACACCATATAACATATAAGAATTTATGTCTAGCTCTTAGAAATGATGACAGGTAAAACTGAATTCTTAGCTATATACCTACTTTTCATGAAAGGTGATTCAGTTCAGATACAAGGAGAATACATTCCTTCAAATTCTTTAACTATGAGTTATGAGGAAAATGGCATTTATCAAAATAGTGCTTATATGAAAAATGACCAAATTAATGAGCAAAAGTGAGTGTTAACATCAGCAAGTGAACAGAGCTCTGAAGGCCCTCAGGATGTTGGATGGAGGCTTAGCACTGAATGTCATCACCTTGTTATCATCCATGACTGTGTTCAGTGATTCGATCCACATGGGGTCAATGTCTCCATCCAGAACAATCCACTTTGGCCCATCATGCATGAGATTTGCCTGTTCTCGCAGAATGGATGAGAAGAGACCTATGAAGTAAGAGCGAACAATGCTAACACGGGCTGGCATTACGTGCTGCTGATTTTTAAAATATATTTGTATTCTTTCTCCTGGAAGCTCTTTTATTAAGTAACTGCCTCTTCTTTCTGAGTGGTCTTTGTAACCTTTCTGAGCTTTCTCAGAAGGTGGGCTCCATATGCAGTTCTACTACTTAATAATGGTCAAATTTTACCTCTTTTTACTTTCCCATCTGTGAAACGTAGGACAATGCTTTCCATAAAGAATAGTTGTGGGGTTGGCTGCGCATGGTGGCACATGCCTTTAATTCCAGCACCCGGGAGGCAGAGGAACGGTGTCTGGGTGGCAGGAGCACCTGGTTGCCAAGGCCCGGGAGGCGAAGATGTTTGGAATGGCAGGAAGTAGAAAGAGGGAATTGCAGCCCAGAAGAGTGGTGCACAGGAAATGAGGTCAGAGGTGGAAGGGACCCAATCACTAGTTCTGTAGGCCACGAAAAGTCATTAGACCCTGCAGTACAGAAGCAGCATCCTGAAGTGAGCTCTGACATCTATATGGAAAACAGGCTACTAGGAGCCCAGGAAGACATTGGCTTGGACTGATGTAGCATCTGCGGAACCCTGGAAATACACCCCCAACCCTCTACACCCTCCCACCCCTCCACACACAGATACATATCCTTTATTTCTTTATTCCCTTCTTCCCTCCATTCCTTCTCCTCTCCCTCTTACACCCCTCTCCAGGGTCTCACCTTGTAGCACAGCCTGGCCTACAAGAACTCACTGTGGTCCTCCCGCGTTAGCCTTCTGAGTACAGAAATTATAGGCATCAGCCACCATACTCGACTTGCCAATACATATTTTAAAGATAAAGACTAGGGTATCTAATGTGAAGTGGGCTGCAGAGACTCGGGGTAGGGGGGCATCAAGGATTATACCAAGGTTAGTGCATTGGTCAGCAGTGGGAACTTATGGAGGTTTTAACAAAAGCACTTGCTCATCTCCAGATACAGGCTGTATCCTTTACCCAAAATGCTTTGGGACTGTTTCTTCTTTGAACCGCGCTTACTGCTTACCACCTACAGACTGTGTGCTTTGGGGAGGAGCCTGGGGCAAGTCTAAGGGAGCCTGGACACGTGGGCGTGCCTGCGACAAGTGGGCGTGCCTGATGGTCCTGTGGAAGGTGTGTGAGATCTTGGGACTTTGGGGGACGGGGAGTATATAAAAGAGTCCAGCATGTGAGTCTCACTCTCTCTCTTGCTTCTCTTTCACCAACATGAGAAGCAGAGGGCAAGGAGCCACTTGCAACTCCAGGCTGCAGTGTTTGGACCCAGGGACCCAGCTGCAGCTGCATGCTTGGCTTAAGTGAGTGTGTTTCTTTTTCATTATTTTGTAAGCAAGCCCATTAAAATTCTCCAGTTTTAACTGAGATTGGAGAACTCTCTACTTGCATTGCCTTAAGTACTGAGGGAAACCTGAGAACTGCAGAGAAGGCAGGCGGGGCTCCCCGCTGTGAGCGTCCCTGCCCTAGAAGGAAAGGTTCTCTGCGACAGATTAGAAATGTCTTATATTTCATTCTTTCAGGGATTTTGGAATATTTGTATTGGCTTCACTGATTTCCAAATCAGAAACCTGAAATATTCTGAAACCCCCAAATCAAGCTCAGAATGTGTCCAATTTCAGAGTTTCAGGGCAGGACATGTGCCCAACTGCCTTCTGTCCCTGACACCTGCAACAATGTCTGCCTGGACACAGTCCGTGCCTTCCACTGGGAACTTCGGAAGTATTTCTGAGGCATTCCCATGGATTTCCCCCCTGGTTTATAAGGACCCCTGGAATAACTGAATAACAGCTCTGAGCCTGGCTACACGGAATGCAAATCAAGCACTTAGGCAAACCTCGCTTGATTTGATGCGTTCTGAAGGCTGCTGTGATCAGCAGCTATCCTTCTAATCACACCAACACACAAACAGTAAATCTGTGGCTATCACTGAAAATGGCTTGTATTGAAAAACGGCTTGCTAGAGAGAGAAAAAAAGATCTCCAGCACTTCGAAAGGGGAAATATTACTTGCCATCTTTCCATTCTCGGGTAGCGTGATGTATGAAACCAAAGAGCTCATCTGTTGTCACAGCTTTGGGGTTTAAGTCACTCCAAACAGGTTTCTGGTTCATGTTAACATATGTTTGGTTCAGTGTTCTTAAAATCTGTAGAGAAGAGAGAGTGAGCCAAGGAAATGAATACTTGTCGGCCAAAAGCAGCAAAAGTTTCACAAAGCATCCTCCTTAGTCACTGCAAGTTCCTAGACAGCCTGTGTGTATTGAGATTGAGAAAGTGGGAAAGACCATCAGAGTTGTGCTTCCAACCTCATCTTGTACATTTCAATCCCATGAGTGCTTAGGGTAATAAAATCAGTTCACAGGACTCACTAAGGCACCAAGACTAGAGAAAATTGGTTTACTGCTCGATATTTTGGAGTAGGTATGCAGAGTGAATTTGAGATCTTTAACTACATGTGCATGTGTATTAGCATTCGTGCATTTAACATCAACCTGAAAATATCATTTAAAAAAATTTCAGAATTGCCTGGAGCGTGTCAACACGGATGGATGTGGTCCTCCCAGAGCTTCTCGCTCAGTAGATAGAGAAAGGACACATAGTGTGGATTTCCAACAAGGGCTCAGCGATGCCAGTGATACTAGGCTGGACATTCTTCAAGGCCTCATAACAGAGGAGTGAGTGAGTCTTCACAGATGGTGACCTGGACTTGGGCAAAAGACGGCTATGCTACTAGGCTTCCAGTGGGCGGAGGCCAGGGGCATGCCAAACACCTGGAAATGCCCTAGGGACAGCACCTTAAAACAAAACCCCATGTATGACATCACTAATACTCACAGATTCGGTGCCCACTTAGCAAATAACTCTGTTTTTTTTTTTTTCCTCTTTGAGGCAGGGTCTCCCTGTAGCCCCAGCTGACCTGGAACTATGTAGCCCAGACTGCCTTTGAACTCACAGAGATCTGCCTGCCTCTACCTTCTGAGTGCTGGGATTAAGCAAGTAACTCTTTAACTGATCCAAATACCTGGCTAATTGTCCTTCTGTGTCCTCTGTAAGGCCAAAGTTTTTTTTTTTTTTAATGTGTATGATCCTCACCAATCTGAGGAGTTTTGAAGGACCGGTAAATGCTACCCACTACATTAGAATAGTAAATAAATAAATAACATGGTCCTGCTGACATCACCCTACATACGTAGAGCAGAATAGGTGAAGACAACAGGAAGGAAATGAAGTGTCCCAGGAATATGCAACTTATATTTTTAGAAACCATTAATCTGCTAGAAATTATAGAATTTAATTTTATCCTTCCATGAACCATGGCCTACATCTGAAACTTACTCTAACAAAATAATTATAGGTCTATCAGTAATCTGCTTTAATATTCTGCGACTACATTTTTCACTAGCAAAAACTGCACACAGAGCCTCCGTCAGCAACCATCCCATTTGGGTTCAGCTCTGAGGACAGGCAAGTGCTATGTACAGCCACGCTCTAGAACTCATGTGCCCATTCTGATTATTTTTATCTGTTGGCCACCAAGTGTGTTTACACCCAAGCATTCTGGATGGAAAGGCTTGCAGCTCGGCATCCAACGTCTGCCAACCAAGAAAGTAAGTGTGCTGCCAGGACTGTCAGGAAGGCCAAACAACATCAAGCGGTAAACTAAAAATGGGGCTTAATAACACCCACAGCACATCATCACGGTGGAGAAAATCACACTCGGCGCACCTAGCCCAGCATATAACAGGGCTCAGAACAGTGGGAAGCACTACCTCCTTTTCTTTTTCAGCTTTCCGCTGGCCCTGTGGAGGGCCCTATTTCTGAGGGAACAATAAAGGAAAATATTTGTGGTTTTTTTTCTTTTAATGATATAGGAAGGAGAATCTGTGATGACCTAAAATAGATAAGAAGGGAGACCGAACAGATGTGGACAGAACCCATCAAATCCTGGCAGACAGATATCTCACCCCTGGTGACAGCAGCCAGGCTGTGTGGGCGACAGAGGGGAGGATGCCACCGAGGTGGGGTGTTCTTAGGTGAATATGGTATTCTGTTTCTCACTCTTCTTTTACCCAATATACAAGGAAACAGTGTTAACTGTTCACATAGCAACATTAGAATTTCAGATTCTAACCAAAACTTACGGCAGGCTTCATTGGCGAGAAACTTAAATAACATTGGAAATGTATGCCCCCCCCCAAAAAAAAAGATTCTTCCAAAGCTCATGTGTGAGCAATTTGGCATACCTTACTCTTCCCTGTGCCTGCGTTTCCAACCACGAAGATGGAGTGTCGCACAGCCAGCAGTTCTTCAAGCTGGACAACCTGCACATTGTAAGGCCCTTAGTGACTTGGTGACCCACATCATATCACCCAGTCCTCCTCTCCCGCAACCCTAGCCAGGCCCACTGACGTGGGAAAGCAAAACAACACAAGCCCATATTGTGGCTTCTTGTGGAAACTCCCATATAGAGTTTGCAGAAGCAAAAGTAAGGTGAAGCTATTATTTTGTTATTGTTTGTGGGGGTGTGCATGTGTGGAGGTGCATGTACTTGTGAGCACGCATGTGGAGGCCAGAGATAAACATCACGTGTCCTGTTCTATCACTATGTGCTTTTGACACAGAGTCAAGGGAATCTGGCCATGAAGCTCCTGGAATCCACCTGTCTGCCCCACAATGCTGGGGTTATAGACACATATGAGCACACCAGGATTTTATGGGGGTGTGGGGATGCAAATTCAGGTCCTCACGCTTGGGCAAGTACTCTTACTCACTGAACCATCTCCCCAACCTCAAATTCATTACTTAATGTGGTACATGACAGGGGTATTTACTTACAAAATAAATGATTCTTCATGGTTTTGAACAGATCATCACCCACAACTAATGACTTACATCCCATAAACTATCTGAAATGGAGCTTGTTATGGATTGTTGCTCAGGTAATCACTGACCTCATGCAGCCTGCCCTAGCACACATAAGTCAGACAGAATCTGTCTGAGTAGCTCTCAGGCATGCTGACCCCCCCAACCTACACACACTATAAGCATACACTAATGATCTTGCTTCTGGTATTATACAATGGAGAGAAAAGAGAAATAAAATAAAATATTGGAAAAGTCACCAAAAATTTGCTAAATTAATTAAAAGTCTTCTATACTTAAGTCTGCTATATTTAGAATCATGAAGGTCATTATGTTTTTACCTTCTCAATGAAAGGACCTAAATACCAAAAAATTTGACTTCCATTTACTTTTGTTGACTATTATATGAAATCCCTGGAAGAATTTAATAATATCATATTAAAGCCACTGTAATATAAATTAATGTTTTGGATAAATATCACTTCAGCAGCTATTTGGACTGCAAATCCCACAGCCTGCTGTGAACAGTAATGCTCCTGTTACTTTGAGGATGAAACTCTCCTCCGGCTGCAGACGGAGCTCCAGAGTAGACTGCTTGACCATCTGTTCAAAGTACGGCTTCCTCTGCCGAGGTACATCTAGGGCTGGAAACAGGTCACTGACCAGGCCCAGAAACACTGGGACATCATCTGTTACTATTTTAGGCATATTGAAGTCCCTTAATGCTCGCATAAGCACCTAGGAAAGAGGACAAAAGACAGTATCAAAAGGTCAACACAGTCTACTTCAAAAAGCTATGAGGAAGGATTCTGAGTGTATTAAACACCAAGCAAAAGATCAATGTTTGAGGAGATAAACTTAAGAAATACTTAAACACTGTACAATACATACTGTATCGAAGCATCATATGTTACCCCTAAGGTGTATAACTGTTATGTTAGGTACTATCTAAAATCAAATGTCTTTTTTTTTTTTTTTCTTTTTGAGACAGGGTCTCCCTTTAGTCCCAGCTGGCCTGGAGCTCACTTTGTAGACCAGGCAGGCCTTGAACTCACAAAGATCCACCTGCCTCTGCCTCGCAAATGCTAGGATTAAAGGCATGCGCCACCATGCCCGGCGTCAAATATCATTTTAAAATGCCAGTTCGAGGTCTAACAAATACCTGTGAAGATGACAATGCAGCCAGGCATGGTGGTGCACTCCTTTAATCCTAGCACATAGGAGGCAGAGGCAGGTGGATCTCTGTGAGTTCAAGGCCAGCCTGGTCTACAGAGTGAGTTCCAGGACAGCTGGGGCTACAGGGAGACCCTGTCTCAAAAAAAAGATAACGATACATTTTTAGCCCTGGTATCTAAGCCCGAGATGGCAGCACTGTTTCCAGCTGGGATAAGGACCTGTCTATCCTCAGGGAAGTAGGTGTTTAGAGGATACTGGAGCATGGAAAGTGACCACAGCAACATCTCAGAACAAGATGAGCAAGGAGGCAAGGAGGCCCACTCCCACTTTCCCCGGGCTGCTCTGCTCAGAGGACACTGCAGCCCTTCTCTCAGCATGGCTGAGCTCAGATCCTAGGTTGAGCATGCTCAGCAGCTCACTGTTCTCACAGTACTCCGCCATCTCCAAATTATGACTGCAAACATTTTTAGTTTGGGCTTTTGTTTTATACTGGCTAAAAACTAAAGAGGGTGCTCAATTTTAAAAGCAGTAACTCAAACAGCAGAATACATTGTAAACGGCTAACCCTTCCATGAACAGTTGCCACAAATGAGAAAAGAATGAGTAGAGATCAAGAAGAGAAACATTAGCTAATTAAAAAATACTATCCTTAGCATAAAAGAACTTACTGAATGGATCTCCTTGATTCGAGATACACTGCACATGTGTAGTCCTGCACACCCCTCACTTAGCACTCCTTACATAGGGAAGTGTGTGCAGTGCAGGTACATTTTCTCTCCAGAGAACATTTCCAGGTACAGAACATTTCCCTAGAGACTCTGCACAGTATCTGAGGATCTCACCATGTCAAGCAACCCCTTCGCTTCATGCCCACTTTACTGATATCCCAGGCGATGGATGCCCTTTCCCTCATTAAACTGTATATTCACTGACTTTTCAAAATTAATATCCCAACTTCAGCAATCAGAGCTCCTAAATGTTCCTCAAAGGAAATCAGTGATTACTGAATTATTTCATCTGTCAAAATAATTTTGTGGTTAATATATCAAAGCCTCTTATAAAATCACATTTTCTTTCACAGATTCCTAGCTCTGTACTGTGTCACAAGTGTCCTTGTGCTTACAAGAAATCCTTCAAATACCCTGCATTAAGCACAGATGTTTTAGAAGTTGAGCGTATGTGTACTGGCCAGGTGTACCACTTCTACCCATCGGAAGCTCTTCACTCACTCCACAAAAACCATTAGCACTGCAGTACCTGGTCTTCGGGTCTATTTTTATCTCCTCGTTTCAGGGAGCCAGCAACAACCAAGACAGATTTAATAGCACGAAGTCCCCAGTCATAATGATCCTAAAACCAAAGCACAAGTATATTTTCTCAAGAATTGTATGAGATTCTCATTCCAGAAGTAAAAACTGAAAACTAAGAGTTCAGATAAATACACATTTTTTGTGATTTTAAATAGTTAATTCTGAAATTAATTATATAGATCTTTACATCTTTTAATTTGTGAGAATTTGTGTACATGTATACAATTAAATATCATATCTGCCCTGACCCCCTCTAACCTTATGTCGCCTTCAACCTAACATGCCTCCTCCTGACTTCATGTCTTTTCTTTTATACCTTACCAATTCCTATTAATACTGTCTCTATACATGGGATACAAGGCCATCCATGGAGCATGGTGAACCTACCAGTGGTCACATCTTCAAAATAAAGTTGATTCTCCCTCCCCTGGCAACTAGAGACAGTAGCTATTTATTTATTTATTTATTTATTTATTTATTTATTTATTTATTTTGGTATTTTTTGAGATAGGGTCTCCCTTTAGTCCCAGCTGGCCTGGAGCTCACTCTGTAGACCAGGCTGGCCTTGAACTCACAGAGATCCACCTGCCTCTGCCTCCCAAGTGCTAGGATTAAAGGTGTGTGCCACCATGACTGACTCACTTTATTTATTTTGGTATTTTTTGAGATAGGGTCTCCCTTTAGTCCCAGCTGGCCTGGAGCTCACTCTGTAGACCAGGCTGGCCTTGAACTCACAGAGATCCACCTGCCTCTGCCTCCCTAGTGCTTGGATTAAAGGAGTGTGTCACCACACCCGGCTTCTTTTTTTTTTAAATCAATTTATTATTATTAGTTATTATTTGTATGAGTTTACTGTCTGTAGGTTGGTGCACCTGTGTCATGCAATGCCGCGGAGGTCAGAAGAGGGCATTGGATTCCCCTGGAACTGAAGTTAAAGACGGTTCTTAGCCGCCATGTGGGTGCTGGGAATCGAACCCAGGTCCTCTGCAAGAGCAGTCGGCGGTCTTAACGGCGGAGCCATCTCTCCGGCCCCTGTCTCTTCTTTCTATAGCATTTGATAGTAGCTTTGCCCAGGGCTCCCCCTCCCTCCCCTGCTCCTCTCCCTTGACCAAGCTACTAGTTCAGAACCTCAACTAGTCCTTTTGCTCCTTTCTACCCCGTGCACTTTGCTCTAGCCATGTGCATTCCAGCCTTCGACATCTAGCCACCCTAATTACAATCTCAATCACGCAGTCACCCTGTTAATTCAGTAAAAACCATATCGCTGGGCTGGAGAGATGGACTAGCGGTTAAGAGCACCGACTGCTCTTGCAGAAGACTTGGGTTCGATCCCCAGCACCCACATGGTGGCTGAGAACTGTCTGTAACTCCAATTCCAGGAGAACTCCAATTCCAGGGGAATCCGACACCCTCTTCTGACCTCCGCGGCATTGCACGACATGGGTGCACAAACCTACATGCAGACAGTACATTCATACACAGAAATAAATAAATAAAAATTTTTTAAAAATTAAAAAAAAAACTATATTGCTAAAGTTCTATTATGAACCAACACCTCTCGGACACCTCTATGTCATCCCTCATGAATCCCACGTCTCTATACTACTGGGGGACAAGGAGACCTTTCCTTACTGCTTTGGTCTTTTGAGTCCCAGAAACAGAGACTGGCACAGGGCTGGTGCTCAGTAAAGACACACTGAATGAACCCAATTCAAAAGTGATTGACTTTTGGTGAAGGGCCTTACTCCTCCTCCTCAGCCCCCTCCCCCACCCACAACCATTCTCCCAAATGTTTCTCAGCTATGCCTGGAGGCAGGTCACTTCTCTGCAAGTCAAGGCAGTAGCATCTATAAAGAGGCAGACAGAAGTAGTCATCTATTTTATAAGTGGTTGTAGGTTAAATAATGTGCGAACCAATGCCTTGTGGACAGTGAAATGATATGGCCATGTATAAATATGCCATTTCATCCATTAGTGGTTAATAAAATCAAATTAATGGGTTGTGGCCATCTTTTCTCCCGATAATAAAATAGAGGAGAGTGAAATACAAACACCAGAGTGTGACATAGATAGATAATAAGAGTCAGGAGTGGCGGGTGAAATTTTTGGTCCAGTTGTACATGGGTATGAGTGTGTACACACAATAGAAAAGTATTTTTAAATAATGTGTCATAGAAGAAATCATTTGAAAGACACTGGTGTAAAAGTCAACTAGGGATGGGGAAGGAAAGAGAAGCAAGGTCGGGTCTGGAGGCACAGAGCCTCAGCAGGGCCAATCACTACAGAAATGATGCTAAAGGAGCGGATGCAGAAGAGGTTCTTGGAGAGAGGGGGATCTGGGAGCCACAGAGCCTGGTGAGACCAATCTCTGCAGAAACTATACCAAAGAAGAGGATACAGAAGAGATTCTGGAGGGAGAGTCTAGAGCTCTTTGTGACCCCCCATCCCCCAGAATATTTCCTGTCTGTTCTACCTAACTCCCAAGGCCTTCCTTTTGTATTTGGCAGCAGGTATCATAGACATATTTCCATCCTGGAAAAATTAACTTATATCAGATCCTCACCATTTACTGGCTGCGGACCTTAGGTTACTTCTTATAGTCTTCTCACCCCTCGGGGGGACCAGCACTACCAAACTCGTAGTCTTGAGATTCTAAAACACAACACCTGGGATGGGCATAGTGGTACATACCTGTAATCACAGTACTCAGAAGGCTGAGGCAGGAGGGCTGCTGTGAGATTGAAGTTACCCTGACAAATAGTGAGTTCAAGGCCAGCCTGGGCTCCAGGGTAAGACTGTCTCAACACAAAGCAAAACACAATAAATGGGATCTGTTCAACAAACACTGGCTTCTTTCTTCCTTGAAGATTCTGCTGGTTTTTTTCATCACTACTTTCTTCCCACTTTTATTTCACACAATTGAATCCCCAGTCTGTTAAAGTCCAGAATGGGAGTATTTATTTAATTTTTTTTTGCATCCTACCTTTCTGTCTCTGTCAACAATAAGCACACCACTCTGGTACAGTAGACAGTCACTAAATGTTTACCCAACACACTACTGGATATGGTTACAATTCCATTTTACCTGGGAAATAGAATTTTTCCTCATTATAAATTTAAAATGAGATTTTATTAAAAAAAATATTTCCATATTATAAAAGGAAATGAAAACACCAATACTCTTGCTCCCCAGTAACAACTGTAAAAAAATCATTACTTTTCTAGTCATTTCATATATATCAAAAAATATAAAGTATAAAACACATGAACACTAAGAGTCTGGCATGCCATTTTTGCATGCAATAATGCTGTATAATACTTTCCCATGCTATTAAATGTCAAAATTTCCTCTCTAGATGTGAGCTCACAGTAGAGAGGCCAGTACAACTTTCTCTCAGGTTCTATACTGCACCCTAACAGTTGGCAGGCTAATGAATACACTGGGGAGCATAGTTATCTGTAGGGTTAAAAACTGGTATTTTACACGGGCATAGTGGCACACGCCTTTAATCCTATCACTTGGGAGGCAGAGGAAGGCAGATTTCTGCAAGTTCAAGGCCAGCCTGGTCTACAGAGTGAGTTCCATGACAGCTGGGACTACAAGGAGACCCTGTCTCAAAAGGGCAAAAAAAAAAAACCCAACAAACAAACCCCCAAAAAACCAAAAAACCAACTGATATTTTAATACCCATGTTAATGTAACAGTTGCCAACTAATGTCACAGGAAATTAATAAAAGATCATGGAGACCAAAGGTGATCACAAAGCTGTATTTAATTTATTTATTTATTAATTTTTTGGTCTTTTTGAGACAGGGTCTCCCTGTAGCTCTGGCTGTCCTGGAACTCACTCTGTAGACCAGGCTGGCCTCGAACTCACAGAGATCCGCATGCCTCTGCCTCCCAAGTGCTAGGATTAAAAGTGTCCGCCACCATGCCCGGCATTTATTTATTTCTGTATCTGTATCAATGTACTGTCTGCATGCAAGTTTGTGCACCCGTGTCATGCAATGCCGCGGAGGTTAGAAGAGGGTATCGGATTCCCCTGGAACTGGAGTTCTCCTGGAATTGGAGTTTCAGACGGTATGTGGGTGCTGGGGATCGAACCCGGTCGGCGCTCTTAACCACTAGGCCATCTCTCCAGCCCCACAAAGCTGTATTTAAAAATACTAGAGTTGACATGCGCTTTTTGTGACACATCAGCAATTCAACAAACCTGCAAGAAGCCTACAGTGAGAGTGGAAAGCAGGTAAATTTAACCCATTTCAGAGACTACAGAATTATAGAACCAAAGCAAAACCAAACAAAGCCCAATAGACCTTCAAGTAATAGCTTAGCAGCAAATGAGAAATAACAACATTTCTAGAATGTTTTTCTGAAAATCAACTTCACCTTATTCTTTTGAACCTTTCTGACCTCTCCCACTAGAAAATAATGTTTTCACCAAGAAATGGAGGCAGGTGAAATTTCCTTATAATTCTATTATCAGTGATGCTTAGAGAAAATCATATATCACACTGGTAAAAAGCTGTATGAAGTATAAGATATTAGTACATTAAGATGTCTTAAATTTAATAAGCAAAAAGATTTATAAAATACAAGTTTTCAAAATCCTATGGAAAATACAAAATCATTCCCAATCTCCAAGTGTCATTTAAATGCTAAATTACCCAGTATCCATATATACAAATGCTATTTTAACAGGATGTGAAAACAAAGGCAATGTAGTCCTCACCTGCTTTGAAAGGAGCTCCTTGCAGAGCGTGTACAGTGAAATGAACTTCCTGGCCAAAGAACGGGCATCCACAAACCCTTCCGCCACTAACATGATTTCGCAGATCAGCTCGATGTCAGGGGCCACCATAGCACAGGGTCTGAAGGGTAAGTAGGAGATTTAGTTTTAAAATGTGGTAAGGTCATGTATTACAAATTGCTTAAATGGAGCAATTAGTCTGTAGTAACAGTCTCACCACTTCTATGCAGGTCATAATTGCCTCTGTCAATCACAGCTAACAAGACCCTTCAGTTCACCTAAAACATGTCCACTGGACACCTCGAAGAGGATGAAGCAGAGGAAATGGCAGGAACCTGGGTAGGCAAGTTCCAACCATTCCGTTCCACTTATTTTCCCTGGTTTGGCCTCTGTCATTGTCAGCTTGATTGAACTCAGGGCTTCAAGAACATTAAGCCTGTGCTCTAGCTCTACCATGGAGATGGACCCAGGAGCTCTCAACCTCCAGCATTTATGTTTGCATTTCAAGGAGAGGAAAAGTGATGTTTTATATTCAAGGCCAGTCTTTGGCTGTGGCTAGCAGTGTATGAGTGAGGTTGAACAACTAATAGTTCAGAAAACAGCAACTGCTGATTTCCATGGACTACACCCTTTGCCCATGGCTGGTTTCAAGTTCCCAGCCATCAGTAGATATGGAACCTGGAAGAGCTAGGCTGTGGAGCAGCTCCATACAGACAGAGCAGACAGATGACTGCCAAGCAGCATCCATGCAGCAAAAATTGGTAAGTTATGAGTATTAATCACCTTCGTTGTAATTTATTTAATAGAAATATTTTAGTTTTCACTAGGGGCTCACAGAATTCATGAACACTTACCTATTGGATCTCAAAGTGTGTATCAGTTAGCTCAAGCACAGGTCTAGGGCCTGTGGGGAGGGGCTTTTGAGATAAAATTTTAGAAAACCATAGTTTGGGGGCTGGGAAGATGGCTCAGTGGTTAAGAGCACTGGCTGCTCATGCAGAGGACCTGGGTTCAATTCCCAGTACCCATATGGCAGCTAATAACCATCCTAACTCCAATTCCAGGGGATCCGAAGCCCTCTTCTGACCACTGAGGGCATTGCACCACATGGGTGCACTTATGTACATGCAAGCAATACACTCATACACATAAAATTTAAAAACTAAAATATTTTAAAAAAGAAAAATAGTTTCAAATTCCTCCTTTTATGTAGGAATGTTTTCAAAAAGTTCTCCTCAAAGACAAGTGCCAGTAACAGCAACAGTAAAACACTTTCTGCTGAAGTCAAATACAAAGGGAACAAAAGCAAATGAAATATAAGCTAGGTGTTTTCAACTGTGCGCCCCACATATATTTCCTGTTCTGTGACTACAGTGGTAGTCTACATCATACACATTTAATTTGCACCCCAGACATTCCTCCAAGCGTCTTTGGCTACAGGTGGCTGACACCTTGTCTTACCTGACTCTACTTTTTCTCATGTTTACTATTCACCACACAACAGAAGCCTAACAAGGAAAAGCAAGGTCTAGAAAGGGCTGCACATAGTTACTTATTTACACTTACATTAATATAGGGAATAGTTCTTTATTCTTTAGTTAGGAGACAAAATACTGGGTTCGATTGTGCCATTTCCACTGTATCTTGTTTTTTAAAAAATTATTAATTTATTATTTTTTATGTTTATGAGTGTACTGTCTGCATGTAGGCTGGTGCACCCGGGTCGTGCAGTGCCGTGGAAGTCAGAAGAGGGCGTCAGATTCCCCTGGAACTGGAATTAAAGACAGTTCCTAGCCACCATGTGGGTGCTGGGAATTGAACCCGGGTCCTCTGCAAGAGCAGTGGGCACTCTTAACCACTGAGCCATCTCTCCAGCCCCATGTATCTTGTTTATATTCATTCCTCTCCCACATTCTCGGCACCCCCCCATCCTTCTTAACAGTCTACACTCCAAGCAGGGGCAGGGAGAATACACAGTATTTTGTCTTTCTTCTCCATTATCATCTCTTGTTTCTCCCTCTCACCTCCCTTTAGATCCGTATCATCCTTTTATGGTGCTGGGAATCGAACTCTGGGCCTAGCACATGCTAAGCGCCATTCTCTAACACTGAATTACATCCCAGTCCATAGAACTAATATTTACTGCACACTTACTTCATATCCTGTGGAGAATCAAATGCTTCTTCTGCCCCCTATGATTTAATCCACGCCACTCTAAATCTGTCTCCTCCTCACTTCTGCCTTTTACAGAGGTTCAGGCTGATGGATGTCCCCAGACGTTTTAACATAAACTGTAGGCCACATTTTTTGTTAAGTGGTGGAATGTGGAGACCTTTAGGGCCAGACCACACTGCCCCATTCAGATATAAGATCTGCTTCTGCTAGAGTCTCCTGATACAGGGAATAACACTTTAACACAAATAAAGCTGTACTTAGTCACTAGACAACATTTATGAAAATGTCAAAGCAATTAAAAAATGTAAGACCCAAAGAAAAATGTGCATGAGATAAATTATGCAAAAAAATGTAAAACATTGAAGATGGGGTACAATCATCAAACAAAACTGTTCTGTAATCACTGCATTCACTCCTAGGGCAGTTATTCTCTAGCTAGGAGCTTCTCAAGAAAATTAGACATAAAATTACTATGCTAGAGAAAGCTGTTATTATGAAGAAAGGAAAACATTAAATATGGGATGTTAGAATATTTGATGAACATTAGGGAAAAGAATTAAATACTCATTTCTATTACCTACAAAAATTCTCATTATATGAAGTATATTTATAAAGCATTTCCATAAAATTAGAAGAAAATGTAAATGAAATATGGTTAAATATAGAAATTGATAAAGCATATTTCAAGCTTAAAAGAATTAAAAGAAATCACACTAAAACTATAGAGGTATGTATGTAAAGAGGCATTGTATTGTTTTGAAGGCTTGCTGAGTAGCTAAAGGTAGGGACTGTCAATCTAAGAAACTTCTAAAAAGTAAACTAGTAAGCCTTTAGCTTATCCTTTAAGAAAAAGGAGGAAGAACACACAAAGGATCTCTATCAGGAACATAATTCAGAACGTTACTACAAATAATAAAAATATGAATATTTTCTATACACAATTATCCTAAATAACATGGATAGATTCCTTAAAAGACGTAGATCATCAAAACTAATTTAAGGAGAAGTAAAATCACAGTAACTTCATATCTATTAAAGAAATCCATTAATAGGGGCTGGAGAGATGGCCTAGCGGTTAAGAGCGCCGACCGCTCTTACAGAGGACCTGGGTTCGATCCCCAGCACCCACATGGCGGCCGAGAACCGTCTGAAGCTCCAATTCCAGGAGAACTCCAGTTCCAGGGGAATCCGACACCCTCTTCTGACCTCCGCGGCATTGCATGACACGGGTGCACAAACTTGCATGCAGGCAGTACATTCATACACATACAGAAATAAACAAAATAAAAAAAAATTAAAAAAAAGAAATCCATTAATAAAAAGGTTCCCAGGAAGAAAAATCCAGGTCTAGCTGGATTCATTGATTAATTCTACGAAATACTTTAGTAATAAATAGTACAAATCCTATACAAAGTCTTGGGAAAACAGAGAACAAACACTTGCCATCTAACAGCATGATGTCAACATTATTTTGATGCCAAAATTAGACAAATATTATAAAAAGGATACTACAGACTGATATCACTCATAGAACAGATATTTAAAAATCCCTAACAAAATAGCAGTGCATTGAATTCAATAATTCATATGGAAATAATACCTCCTGAGCAAGTGGGTTTATCCTAGGAATGTAGTATTAAAGGGTTGTTTGACATTTGCAGATAAATTAACATGGTTCAGTAAATAAATAGAGTAATAGAAAAAAAAACATAAGGCAAAAAAATCCTATAAAAAATAGTTGAAAAATTCTGCAGACATGGCTAGGTTAACTTTCTTGGATAGGATATTAGAGAACCAAAATAAATTGATAAATCATAGTTCATGATAGTTGAAACTTCTGCTATTGATTGGTCACCATTGAAATTACAAAATGGCAAGCCACAAAATAAGAGCTAACCTTTGCAATCCATGTATCAAGTAAAGAAGCAGTTTGTACAATACAGCATTTCACACACAATGGTATAGGAATGACCAGTAAGGACCCAAAGAAATACTCAGCATCACCAGCATTCATGGAAATACAAAGTAAGCCCATAATGACACATTACTAAGCAATATTAGATGAGCTAAAACTATGAATATGGGCAATGGCAGATTTTGGCAAGAACATAAAACAATTGGAATTCCCACACATTAATTATTAAAATGTAAAAGAGTTCAAAAGCTTTAGCAATGAGATTACATGCTAAGTAAAACATGCATTTGCCACAGCAATTCTATTCTTAGCATACAGTTGAAAGAAATGGAAACACGTGTTCATACATAAATGTTCATGGCAGTTTTATTCATAACAGCCTCAAATTGGAAATAATGCAAATACCCATTAACTGGTGAATGGACAAATAAGTTATGATATGTCTATATAATAGAATACTAATCAGCGACTAAATGCAAGAGACCTGATCAGTCCAACAGCTTGGATGGATCTCAGAACCAGGTATGATGGCAGAATAAGTAAGGATACACACACATTTCTACCAGGGCTTTCTGAGCTTTTCCTACTTGTAATCTTTCTTGCCTATATATGATATTGCTATATATGTATATAGTAGGTATATAATAAAATATTGACTGATAATAAATCATAAAGATCTTGAAACAATTCTTTGGTATACATATAATTTTACCATTTATTAAAGAAAGCAAATTTACATACCAAAGAAATGTATGGACTTATTTATTTTACATAAAGAATTAAATTTTGGCTATTTGATATTGAAAAGTTGATTCATATTTTGATTTTATGATCCAAAATGTTGAAATGCTGCTTTGTGAGGACAAATGTGGCAATAGGATGTTTAGGGTTGTTTCAGAAATTGTTGGAAATTCTGTTCTAATCCCAAGGCAAAATTCACTGAATGGTGTGTGTGTGTGTGTGTGTGTGTGTGTGTGTGTGTGTGTGTTTAATTACTTGACCCCACATGGGATCACAATCTACAGTGTAAAAAGATGAGATTTACATGAACTCTAAGACAGACAAATTTAATCCATAGTTACAGAGAATTCATGTGGAACAGAGGGGACTAACTTCAAAGGACAAGAGAACATCTGAGAATATGGGTCCTATCTTCTACGTCTCAACTTCTGCAGTGTTTTAGTAGCTGCACACTTAAATGGAAACATGCCATTGCATCATATTATGCCTGAATGAAGTAATGCAAAAGATGACTTGATGCTAAGCTGTACTGGAGGCAGACATGCAGGTCCTCCTTCTGACAGCTGGCAGTGTATACATCAGCAGAGAGTTTCTGGAAAGCAGATCAGCAATATATTTTAATCATCATCTGGTATTTCTACCTTTAAGTATCTATTTTGGAACTAGGGGGTTGGTGTGGGTGGGTGGGTAGCTCATTCAAATGCATTTGCTGCACAGAATGAGGACCTGAGTTCAATCTCCAACACCCATGTAAAAGCCAGGTACTGTGGCATGTACTCATAATCCCAGTGCTTGGGAGTTGGAGACAGGAGGATGCCTGGGACTTGAGAGCTTTAAGTACAGTGACAGACCTTTCCTCAATAAAGTGAAGAGCAAATGAGGAAGGCAAAAAATGCCATCCTCTGGCCGCCACGCCACATACACATACATGCACACTCAGAGATGTACACATACACACAGACACACACACATATCACATATACATACATACAAAGAATTTTGCACAAGAAACAAGAATAATTTTTCATAGAGATATGTGTTCATAGCTTGGTGTTTTATTATCATAGAAAATAACACACATCAGAAAATTGTGGATGAGACTTGAGAGAGATGATTCTGGAGTTACATAAAATGATAAAATGCATTTACAAAGAATTCTCAATAACAAAATATATGTCAAAATATTATGTGAACAAAACTAAATAAAAATCATGCCTACTATGTCTTAACTCCATAAAATATAAATTATAAAAGAGACTATAAAAATATAGAAGTCATTATTTCTGGGTGGTGATATGCCTTTTTTTATTCTTTTCTATATTTCCCAAATATGTCATTTGTGAAAAATTTATTATAACAAAGCACCATAACATCAAGCTAATATTATTTGAATTTATATAATTTTTACATACTGATTTGCATGCTGTTTCCATAATTCACAAGGGTGAATTTATCATGGGGCTTTCTGTATAAAGGGATCCAAAAGAAGTAAATTTTCATAGGAGTTCTCTGGTAAAAGTGAATCACGTTATCAGAGCAAACCACCGTTAGGTGGCATGAAAGCACCAGATGCCACAGCACTTGCCTGAAAAGAGCCTTGAGATTCTCTGGTAATTCTGTTCGACCAGCATATCCTGGGTTCATAGTAATAAATATTCCCACAGATGGCTTCAGCATGATCGTCTCTCCGAGAAATACAAATCTACCATAAAGAGAACGCTGACTGAATTAAATGTGTTCACTGAATATGAACGCACAGTGACAAATGCAAACCACTGCAAAATGCAAATTCTTATTAGGAAGCTGTTTATCCTGGGTAATTTTCTTGAAGATTCATAAGCATACATATTTTGAATGTTTTGAAGCATGTTTATTAAAAATAACCTCCTTTCCCTAAGAATCACAATATTGGGAGCATTTCCTTTTTTAATTTTGCATAGCCCAGAATGTAAACATGAATACTTGACTGCTTAACACTCAGTGAAAGGTGATGACATTTTAGCCTTCAAGTCCTTAAATGGGATACTAAGCAGATCAAGAATGTCTGTGCTAAGAGGAAAAAAGGACTCGCTGCTCAGCTGGTATGTTTGTTAACACGCTTCCCTCCCTGCTCTGCATCCAGTGAGTATCTGCCAAGTGCTTCTGAACAGCAGAACAGCTCCGTTGTCAGGACAGCAGGCTCTGGAGCCAGACTCTGAGTTCACAGTCCATCTATGTCATTTTAAACATGCTAATTACCCTCTCTATGTTCCACTTTCCCCAGCTAATAAAAGAAGAATGATCTCACTCACCTTATTGGATTATATGAGGATTTGAAAAATCATGACTATAGATGCCTGGGACTTAGTGAGTCCTTAGCTATAGCCACTGCTATCACCACCACGTCAAAGCTGGGCAGAAGCAATGACTTTTCATAAAAAGCAATCATTAGGTTCTAGTTAGACTGTTAGTGACTAAGGCAATGAAATGGTAACGGGCAGCCGGAACCAGGAGAAGAGCAGGTGCAAGGAGGCTTTCTGATAGGACAAGGAGACAAAACACAAGATCATCAGAAAGATCTCTTGGGGCAAACGGGGAGGATGACACTGTGTCTCAGAACAGGGAGGGAGGGAGATACAAGGATACAGAGGATTGACAGCATTTCAGATACCAAGTAGCTAACAGCAGGTAGATTTTGTTTTTACAGTCTGGGTCAAAATGGAAAAATTATGATTTTCCAGATTCCCAAACAAGGGAAGGTGGGCATGCCTAGCAGGGAGCTCACAGAGGAGAGGAGGAGAGGTGGCTGTTGCTATAGTGTATGTGATCGCTTCTCCCCCATACACAACCACCACTTAAAGACAACAGAGCCGGGCGTGGTGGCGCACGGCTTTAATCCTAGCACTCGGGAGGCAGAGACAGGCGGATCTTTGTGAGTTCCAGGCCAGCTGGGGCTACAGGGAGACCCTGTCTCGAAAAGACCAAAAAAAAAAAAAGATAAGAGCCCCTAGTAGAAAGATACTGGGAGGCTTTGTGCTCAGGCATGGTTCCATCTCCTAGATCCTCTAGGGCAAACTGAATTTGTTCACCTCATGAGATAATGAAGGAGCCTTGCAGCTGCCTAAGAGCTAGCCTAATGACTCAGACATAAAGGCAGGGGCATCACCAAGTGTGCCTGGGAATTCTGAAACATCACTGCATGACTGGGTTACATAAATCTGCATAACAGAGGATGACCTCAAATGGCATCTGGGGTTTCAGCTGATAACATAATTCTGACTAAAAGCCAAATACAATATGACTGGGGATCAAACAGAAAAGAACTGAACTCCAATGTGGCAGTAGAGGCAGGGCAAGGGAGGCCACAGACATTTGGATATAGGAAGCTAAATCTCAGGACAGTAAAGACTGAGAGGTTTTCTAGAAGGTGGAACCATCTAGGTATATCCTCTGACAAACTGGAGACTTCTAGAACATGTACTCAGTGTTGGGGCTGGGGGTTAAGACAGAGGAAAGAGAAGAGGGAGTTACCGAGAGAACAGATTTGCTTGTTCTCAAGCTTTAGCCATCAAACCCTATGTGCCAGTTGTGTTTTGCCTTTTAAATTTAAAAAAATTATTTGTTTTTATTTTATGTGTATGAGTGTTAAGACTGCATGTATGTAAGTGCAACTGTGCCATATAGTAACAATGGAGGCTAGGAGAGGGCATCAGATCCCATGAAGCTAGAGTTATGGATGATTATATGTGGATGCTGGGATTTGAACCCAGGACTTCTATAAGAGCAACCAGTGCTTTTAATTGCTGAGCCATCTCTCCAGTCCCCCAAAATTTTATTATTTTTATTTTATGTGTATGAGTATATTCCCTGCATGAATATAAGTGTAACAGTGTAATAAAATACCCACAGAGGTCAGAAGCTGTCAGATTCTCTGAACTGAAGTTAGGGATGGTTGTTAGCTACCATGTGGATGCTGGGAATCAAACCTGGGTCCTCTGCAAGAGAAGCCTGTGCTCTTAGCTGTTTTGTCTTTTGGTGTGTGGCTTCATGGAAAGAAGTATTTGGATTTCAGATACCCATGAAAAATTTTGTCTCAGTTGCTGGAAGCATATGAACGTATCTCCCACTGTAATGGGATATGAAAAAGTGGGTATTGGTAAAAGGATCAGAACTTTGATATGGGATATATTACATATGAGAGGCTTGAAAGACTTCAGGTGGAATCTTGAGTTGCCCATGGGCAGCTGAGAAATCTAAAGATGAGATGACAGGAAGTCTATGTACCTGAGAGTCAACGGCATGGAGATTTTAAAAAGCTAGGTGCTGGATAAAGTCACAAAGAAAAAAAAATAGAGACCGATGAAAGAATTCTAAGCACTGAACCTGTGATATTCAATATTAATACCCCAGGTTAAAACAGTGACAAAACTCAGAGCTAGCACTAGCATGGAGCCCACTGTGTCCCAGGACCTTGTCCAAATACTTTCTACTAATCACTGCAAGGATCTTTAAGATACATACTATTCTTTTTTTTTTTTTTTTTTTTTGGTTTTACACTTTTTTTGGTATTTTTGAGACCAGGTGTCCTGGAGCTCGCTCTGTAGACCAGGCCGGCCTTGAACCCATAGAGATCCACCTATCTCTGCCTCCCGAGTGCTGGGATTAAAGGCATGTGCCACCATGCCTGGCATAATTCTTTTTTTTTAATTAAAAGGTTTTTTTAAATTTTTTATTTATTCATTTATTTATGTGTATGAATGTACTGTCTGCATGTAGGTCTGTGCACCCATGTCATGCAATGCCATGGAGGTCAGAGGAGGGCATTGGATTCCTCTGGAACTGGAGTTAAAGACAGTTCTCAGCCGCCATGTGGGTGCTGGGGATCGAACCCGGGTCCTCTGCAAGAGCAGTCGGCGCTCTTAACTGCTAGGCCATCTCTCCAGCCCCGATACATACTATTCTTTTTTTTTTTTTTTGGTTTTACACTTTTTTTGGTATTTTTGAGACCAGGTGTCCTGGAGCTCGCTCTGTAGACCAGGCCGGCCTTGAACCCATAGAGATCCACCTATCTCTGCCTCCCGAGTGCTGGGATTAAAGGCATGTGCCACCATGCCTGGCATATACTATTCTTTATAGGTGAGAAGAAACCAGTGGCTGTGATGTAAGGGGAAAGTGGGAGCAGGGGTGCCTTACACATTGCAGGAAGCAAGTGTGTCCAGTAGTAAGGAGTGACCTTCCCAGGATGTCAAGAGAGATGAGGACTAAAACCTCACTGGGCTCAGCATCATAAATGTGTGCTAAGAGATTAAAGTAATACAGCATGGCTTTGCTGTATTCAACATAAAACCACTAGTAAAAAAAAAAAATCACAACTCAGAATGAGCTACCTCTTACTCATTTTATGAGACACAGAGAGGTCAGATAGGAATGCACTACAAAGGTAAAGGTAAGATTACTGTGCACTGTGGAAGAGGGAGTGGGAAGATTTAAGGATCCAGAAGACCAGGATGCCTGCCACTAGACAGTGCCATCTAGACATGACAGGGAAGCTGCACCCATGAAATCTCAACAATATGGTTGCCTGCACCAGACATGCAAGGGGACCACAGGTGACCACACCACTCCACATGCCTGTGTGGATGGGGGAAAACTTCACAAGGCAATCAATGGCTGCTGAGGGTGGGAAAATTAATTTTCTCCAGAGATGAGTCCCCGGATAGGTGAGTTAATCCCAAGTGGCCACCCCTAGACACATGTATACACGGGTAACACTAATTGGGCCCAATAGTTTTGTGTGTGTGTGTGTGTGTGTGTGTGTGTGTGTAACAATAATAACTAAAGAATAGGTAATGAATTGCAATAGAGTGGAGGACATGGGAGGAGCTGGAAAGGGGAGAGGGAAGAAGGAGTTGTGGAAATGATGTGAGTACAGTGTCCTCAGCCATTAAATTCTCAAAAAATTTAAGACCTAAAAAAAAAAAAGAAAAAGAAAGGAAAGCACAAGCCTCAGCCCCACCTCTGCTTCCGGTTTCGGATGGCATCATGAATCATCTTCACTTGCACTGCCACGACGGACAGAACCTCCACAGCGATGCGGTTGAACTCGTCAAAGCAGCCCCATGCACCTGTCTGCACCAGTCCTTTATAGATGTTTCCTATGGACTAAATGACAAGTGAGGTCGACAGAATATAAGAAAGAGGATTAGAGCATGCACAGGCTGAGCGCCCTGATCTGAACTGCAAAGTGCTACAGAATCCAGAACCAACGAACACCCAAAGTGCCAAATTTTCCATGCCATGAAACTGCTTCATTCACAAAATTATTAAAGCTATTGGGTAAGAGTCATCTTTAGTCTGTAGTAGGTATGTATGTAATATACACGAATTTCACATTTAGAACTGGACTGCATTTCTAAGATACCATAATTGTGGTTATGAAAACAAATTAAGGCCGGGCATGGTGGCGCATGCCTTTAATCCTAGCACTTGGGAGGCAGAGGCAGGCGGATCTTTGTGAGTTCAAGGCCAGCCTAGTTTACAGAGTGAATTCCAGGACAGCTGGGGCTACATGGAGACCCTGTCTTGAAAAGAGCAAAAAAAAAAAAAATTAAAATCTGAAAAGTTCTGAGAGGAGACTCACTTTTAGGTCCTAAACATTCTGGGTAAGGTGTACATCTCATTTACATAGGGCTAATGCCACTGGAACACATCTTTTTTTAAATTTATATATTTATTGACTTACTTTGTAGTCCATTTGCTCAGAACAGTTGAATACATAGACCATCATGCCCAGAGCACGGCCAAGATCTTTGGTGGTTTCTGTTTTTCCTGTTCCGGCTGGGCCAGCAGGAGCTCCACTCATGGTCAGATGAAGAGACTGAGTTAAGGTGATATAACACCTTGACAGGATAGAAAACACAGCTATTACAGCCTAGCATGTGACTTCTATGAAACACCAGGTACAACTGATTCCTCCCCACCCCCCAAAGATTAACAAGTAGAGGTCTAGAAGTGGTAGAAGCAAAAACTATAGGGGGATTTCTGATATATTCCTGGTAATGATGGACCAGAATATTTTGCATTACATTTATTTCTAGGTTGGCTGTTTAAAGCTACCAGAGAAGAGTGTGCTGCTTTATTTGTGGATCCATCTCATTTCCCAAGAACTATGTATTTGAATACAAATAACTTTAATTTGCAATGCAATTGAGTTTCTGAAACTTCTAGGTAAAAATACAATTAATATGGCAGACAATGCCTCAAACTATTATTTATAAAAGAGAGAGAAAGATTTTGGATGATGATGAATTAAACATAACTGCATTAAATTGCTACATAATGAATACATTAAGAGAGGAGATATGCAAATATATACGTAGTGTGTGCAAATAATATATACCTACTTCAGTGTATAACGGTATGTAACATATAAGGAAAATGCAAACTATTCAACACTATATTAAATGTAACACTACATTAAATGTATTTCAAGAATTTATTTTGAATGTGTGCTGTATGCATATAGATCATAATGCTTGCTTTGGTAGGAAAGCAACAGAGGTTCTGAGTCTGAAGAAACTTGAAAAATATGGAATTTAATATTTTTAAGAAAATGAAAGACAAATGGCAAGAATCTCAAAAGGCTGGTGTTCTTTATTTGAGTTTCTTCAGGTGTACACATTGTTTTTGTCCTAGTATAGACAGTGATTGAAATGGATATTAGCCTTCAGTCAGGAGACTTGGCCTGATATCTCTTGTGTGGACCAGTGATATTAATCTTAAGACATCTGATGTCAGCATGCCGCAGCTTCTTATCCACACAATGAAGCTTATTGTAGGGCTATATGGAGAAATAAGGACAAAAGTGACCCACAGTTTTATCAATTACAGGTTGAAGGGCATCTTACAATGAATGGACTAGAAGGACTCTGGGACTAGGAACTAGAGCTCTCTTTGTACAGGAGTTACAGTTTGCACCAGTGCTTCTGAGCCTGGGCCAAGTATAGGGTCACCTATATATCTACACTTCCGATCTGCGGTCCAGTAGGAGTAGCCATGTGTTCAAGCGCCAGCCGAGTGCTATGTGCAGAAGTGGCGTTCTCTGGACACACATTTGATCTAGGTTCCCTTCTCTACAGGCTAAAGTAGCTGTAGAAGCCATATTCAGTACGTCAGCCATCCACCAGCCCACAACGTGGACCTGTTTATCTCTAGATTGCCACTCAAGAGAGATATCAGCTAAAGTGTTGGGGTTTTTTGTTTTGCATTTTGGTATTTAAAAAAAATATCTATTTTTATTTTATTTTTATTGATTTTTTTTGCCTTTCATACATTTTGATCATACTTAGAACTCTCTCCCTTATCTCTACCCTTCTTAGGTCCCCTTGCTGGATTCCATATACTCTCTCATATATATTAAGGCCTATTGACTCAAATTTGTGTCCCCAAATGTCCTTCCATGTGCATCCATCCACTGGAACCCAGTTAACCTATCTAGTGTCCCATCCTTAGAGAAAACCAGCTCTCCCTCTCCCAGCAGCTATCAGTTGTCACCAGTTCCTCAGCTAAGGTGGGCTTCCTTCTCACCTCACCACTTCTACTCTGGGATTTTGTCTGGCTTGAACTTGAATGGTCTTCTGCATGTTGTTGTCATTGCCGTTAAGTTCATATGAGTAACTATCTAGCTGTCTGGAAAAAACCGTTTGCTTGTGGCATCCGTCATCTCTGCTCTTACAATATTTCTGCCTCCTCTTCCACAATGTTCCCTGACCATTGGGTGGCAGAGGTTTGATACAGGAGTCCTATTAAGGGACATTCTCAGTCTCTCATTCTCTGCACTTTGGCCAGCCATGGCTTTCTGAGTTAATCATTATCTGCTGCATGAGGAAGCATGGCTGGTGTGAGTATAGTAGAGCTGAAGGCTATATAACAAAAATCACAGTGCCAGGCAGAGGAACCCCCCTTTGAGTAATTGTTCAGGGTAGTCCAAAAGACTCCCAAAATAACACAGGCTGTTGCCACAGCTCTTGTCTGCTTCTCAGAACTTGAAGGTAAGACCTCACAGCTGGGTCTTCAGTACATACTTTGAACACAGGACTTGGAGCAATTGAGCTGGAACTGATCTGGAAGCTTCCTCCCTGAAGACTAGATCCTATATCAGAAGATACTATGCAAATTTCTAAGGGAGAAAACCAATCAATGATCCCATCCAGTTGTAAAGTCTATGACCTACAACAATGACTGCCCCAGCAAATAATCTCTACTGGTGCAGCAGTAGCACTTTTATCTTCAGGTAATCAACAGCGGCCTAATTGGATCCGAGGCCTGCTCAGTGGGAGGGAACTGATGTGCAGTGCTATGAACATAGCCCAATCCACACGGCTGGAGAGGTCACAGATCCTGGAGGAAAACCTACTTTTGTCACATCCCTAGACCAGTGCAATTTCTTATTGTATTTTAAACATGGATCCTTGGGTCTACAGACAAGCGAACCTCTCATCACTCATCAAAGAAGCTTCTTTTTTGCAACAAATAGAAACTATTAAGGTTTCACAACTGGTCAATACAGAGAATAAGTGTAGGTGAGGTGCCCAACCCTAAATGACACCTCTACAATGCAAACTCTACACCTAAGGCTCAAAGAACATAGTAGAACAGGGAGTGGAAAGCTTCTGTGTTTGTTAAGCCAGTGAATTTCTGGGCCTGTCTTGATGACAGCTTAGCCTGAGTTCTCACCAGTACACCTGATACCACCCATAAGCAGGTGGGCCTGAGCTACAGAAGACAGGTAGAGCAAGTGAGCAGTGAGCACTGTTCCTCTGAAGTTTCTGCTTTGAATTCCCACCTTGGTTTCCCTTGATGATAAACTGCAATCTGTAAGCCAAACAAACTGTTTTGTAAGCCTAGGGAATAATCTGCGGAAGAGGGGGCGTGGTAGAATGTAAGGGCTGCGATTGGGGTGAATGGTGAAACTACAGCAATGTAGTCTGGACACTCATTTGATCAACCTGATTGAACATACAACCCCTCACCCCCCACTGGAAGGTGGGGCTGTGGGGGTTTGGGCACAACAGCCTGCAAATTGGTTTTATATGAAGGATTCTTGTACTCATGGATTATCACTTATAGATAAAAAATGAAAAAAAAAAAAACTGAGAGAAATATGAAGGACAGTTATGGCAGAATGCATGATCTCGGTTGGGGTGGGGGTGGGGGGGAAGGGAAAGGGAAATATGCCTGAACTGAATTGAAAACAATGTATGAAATGAACAAAGCATCAATAAAAAAAATGTTAAAAAAAAAAAAAGAACAAACTGTTTTCTGTATAAATGGTTTTGGTCAGTGTTTATCACAGCAACGGGCAGCAAATTAGAGCACTTAGGCAATGTAAACACTCTCCCCAGCACCATTCATGCTACCAGGGCAACATTCATGTTCTTTCTAATTTCCAGATGAACCACATAGTGATTTTTTAATTAAAATGTAATAAGCTATCAGTCTTTATATATTGACACACTTTAACAATCTCTTTCCTTTTCCCCTGCTCCTCGGCCTCTTCTCTTCTCTAGTCATAACGGCACACATATGGTAGTTCTGACCACCTTCAGGAATTTATGTCAAGCTACAAATTTTACTTCTTCATGAGGAATTCCATTTGTAAATGAAGGTGGGAAGACAATGAGTACCTTTATGTGGAGACAAGTTAAGGAGAACTAACGTGCAGGGTCACAGAAATTGCACAAGATATAAACGGTGAATTCCTGAGATTAATATGTACATGAACCACCCTGGAGAGAATCCCACCAGACTCTCCAGGGTACTACAACCACAGAGCTTTGCAGACTTACTTTCTGACACATCTACACTTTGGTGATTCTAGGTAATCAGGAACACTGAGAGAAGATTCCTCTCTCATAAATGTCCAAGATTAAGTGTACTTTCTCATACTGTATAACAGGGGTCGGACTCCTATTTAGGGAATTCAATTCCATGAGATACATTTACTTCTACAAGATTTTATGTTTCTATTTATATACAGTCAAGGAGCAATGAAGTTTTAATAGCAACCTGTTGGTCTTTTGATTTACTGGGGTTGTAGTGCCTTTCTTCCTGTGTTTTAATCTGGCCAAGCCCCTTAGAAACCCTTCCTGAGTTTTTTTTGCTGTTTTTTGTCTTTTTGTTTTTCTATTTTTTTTTTTTTTTTTTTTTTTTTTT